>CANYBF010504069.1:0-11654 GCA_948192965.1 Dalechampia spathulata
TGGATCTCGATCTGAAACAATAGATGATGGTACTCCATGAAGTCTTACTATCTCTCTGATGTAAATTTCCGCCAATCGATCTAAACTGTAATCCATCCGAACAGGAATAAAATGTGCTGTCTTCGTCAATCTATCCACAACAATCCATACAGCATCATGTTTACCTTGTGTCAAAGGTAATCCTGTAACAAAATCCATCGTAACTCTATCCCATTTCCATTCCGGAATCGACAATGGTTGTAGCAATCCAGCAGGCACTTGATGTTCTGCCTTCACTCGTTGACACGTTAGACATGTTGCAACAAAATCCGCTATGTCTCGTTTCATACCTACCCACCAATAAGTTAACTTCAAATCTCTATACATCTTAGTACCTCCTGGATGATATGAATATAAACTGTTGTGAGCTTCATCCAGAATTTGTCGCTTTAACTCCTCATCTGCAGGAATATAAAGGCGACCTTTGTATCAGGGTACACATCGATTTTCTGTACGGGAGGTCGTTGTGTATGCTATGGGAGCATGTTACTCTAGGTATGGCCTGAGTGTGACAGGAATAATATTTATATTAGAATATACATAAAAGTTATGTAATTGTATCAAACATTAATATTTGAAAACAAATCTATTATTTTTTATGTATATATTATATAATATAGATATTAAATTGTGATGTAATTGTATCAAACATTAATATTTGAAAAAAAATGATGAAGGAAAATAAGTTTATTTTTCTTCTTTTTATTTTAGTTTCATATGTTTGAAAAAACGGAAGGAAAATAAGATAAAAAATAATTATTTGAATGTAATTATAATTTTATCTTTGTATAAAAAAAGAGAAAAATAAAAATAAAAAGTTTTGGATAAAAATGTAAATTTATGAATAGTAAATTTTGCTGGTGTTTCATTTTCCTTCATTTCCCATATTTCCCGGATAAAGAAAAATTACTTTTTCATTTTTATTTTACCTCTTTATTTTCATTTCTTCCAAACAAAGGTTAAACATATGGAAATTCATTCTAATAGAAAGTAAAAAATTTATGAATTCATTTTGATAAATTTAGAATTGTCGATCTAAAGTGTTATTTTTTTTGTCTCATCTTATCTCATCATCGTTAGAGATTCCTAATCGATTACCAATCATCTTAAAAATCTCGAGCCTCCCTTCTACCCTCACCTCTTCCTTTCCTTTCCCTTTAGAGTCAAACGCCCTCCCTCCATTCTTCCTTATTTTTCTCTTCTAAAATTTTAAAAAACTTTATAATTTTTTCAAATATTTAGCAAGAAAGAAATTGGAGGAATTGTTTAGGTGATTTTTAAATTATTTTATTCTATAGGATTTTATTTTGTATGGAAAATTATTTTATTTTCTGGGAAAAAAGTTGGAAAATAATTTGAAATATTTAGAAATTATTTGTAAAAAGATAAAAAATTATGGTAAAAAATAAATTTGTTATTAATTTGTTTTATATGATGAATTTTTTTCTTTAAATGTATGATATATTTAGGGGTGTTTGTTTTAGCTTATAAGTTGGTCAAATAAGTTTATAAGCTTTTAAAATAAGTTAAATATATTTAATTAATTAAATTATAGTAAATATTCATCCAATAATAAAATTAAATTTTAAATTAATTAAATATATTTCAATATTTACATAAAAAAAATTAAAGTAACATACATTATATTTTGGTAAAATAATTATGTCATTTTAATCATCTTAATAATAAATCTACTTATAAGTTAGTTTCTACCAAAAACTTTACTTGTTTATCAATCATTTATACATTATATTTTGATAAAATAATTATGTCATTTTAATCATCTTAATAATAAATCTACTTATAAGTTAGTTTCTACCAAAAACTTTACTTGTTTATCAATCATTTATACATTTTTTAACCTAATGTTTAACTACTTAAAATTTTTAATGCTTATATAAACTCAAATTACCTTATAACTACTAAATGCTTACAATCTAATTTTTATAAGTTAAGCCAAATAGTCCCTTGGTAGAAAAGAAAAAAAATGTGTGGATAATAATTGAGGTATTTTGTCACATCCACATTAGGCACCCTGGTAGGCTTGCGTTAATGCATGTAAACGTATGAGATGCAGGGTAGGATCTTGATGTGTATACTGTTATATTTGTTTATGTATGTATGTATGTATATGTATATGTATATGCGTATGATTGATCGAATGTGTACGTATATGTATATGTATATGTGTGTTGGTATGATGCATGTGTATGTGTAATGTATTTATGATTTGGTATGCGTCGTGATGACGTGCTGCTATGCACATTTGTATATATGCGAAGTATGTGGATGATTAGATGCGTGTGTTATATGTATTTTGGTGTTTTAGGTGGCCAGAAGTGAGTTAGAATGATGGGAAGAGGAGATTGAAGTGTGGTACGGGTGTACGGATATACATATAGGCATACAAAACAGGGAAAGCTAAGGGATTTTGGTTCCTAGAGGCCATATGGGCGCACCAGAGGGTGGTCCGGTCGTACCTGAACTCGCAGGAAATTAGGTTTGTCAGGTAGATTAGAGCCGTATAGGTGTACCAAATGTGGTATGGTGGTACCGAAGCTTGCATGTTTTTGGTTTATCAGGCTTTTTGGGTTGGTACGGGATTACGGATACAGTACGATCGTACGTGACTTAAAATTGACGTTTTAAATAGATAAACATCAGCTATTTCATTAGGTTTTCCTATCCCAAAACCCTAAAAACTATCCCAAAACCCTAGATTCCTTATTTCTTGGTGTTCTGAGGATTGTGGAAGCTTGAAGAAGCAAGTTTATCAAGTGGTTTACAGATTAGAGCTTGAAGTATCTTAATTCCAGGTTTATGCTAGTTTGTGCTAGTTGTTTTGCTGCTATTCTTTTCTTGTTCTGAGTCAAGTTTGGCTAAGAAAATGATGCCTGGGGATTCAATTCCCATATGTGATTTGCTATATCTGTTACGAGTTTGATATTATTATGAAAGCTATTCCTTATTGTTATGCTATGTGATATTTGCTTAAGCTGGCACTATTATGTGATTGATTATGAGCATATTGGCTTGAGCATGTATAATGGGATCGTGAAATACAGAAAAAGAGCAAGAAATGAAAAGGAAAGGCATGCCGGGTCATATATTACAGGATTCCATAATGGAATCGTATCTTATTGTTACCCTCCTACAGGAGATGAGTCTCGAGATATACCGTTAAAAAGAAAAGGGGTTTAAAGACCCTGATAGAAATGCCCTCCTTCGGGAGATGAGTACCGATACATACAGGGACCCAGCATGGATAGAAATTGTGCACAATGGAATGAAAAAGGGAAAAAGAGATGATAAAAGAAGTGGGTGCATAGCATGGTTGCATTCCATATTCTTGTTGCCTATGTTTTGATAGTCTGAGTTGTATTGCTTGTATGTGTTATAATTATGTGAATGTTTGCTTGTTACTAGCACTACAGAGTCTTCGACTCAGTGTTTATCAATTGATGGACGCATATACTGAGCCTACTATTAAAGGTACCGAGAAGTGACTGTCAGTGTCAACATGAGGGATTGGATTTGACAGCAAATCCCATTTCTGAGGTGGTTCTGGAGAACAGAGCTTGCTTCTTTACTGTTTAGTTATTGTAGCTTGTATTAATTGTAATGGCAGTAGACGTGTGTATTGAGATGGTGGTTTTTTTTTGTAAGAACCCTTGTGTATATGGATTTTCATAAACAATAATGTTTGGGTTTGATCATTGGATCTCTAGGGTTTATTGTTTACCGCTGCAATTATTTTTACCATCATTATATGTATTGTCCCCATATAACATATCCTTGTATGTATTTTGTATCCCTTGTAGTATATGTGGTGGTTTCTTTTGGGCAATTATCGTATATGCTACGGGAGCATGTTACTCCATGTATGGGCTAGGTGTGACATGTATGTATATGGATATATGTGTATATGGTTGATGGCTTATGGTAGGTGATGTGATGTGTGTAACCCGTACTTATGTGTATAGATGTGTTAGAACTGGTATAAGTTGTTCAGGAGTAAGGGAACATAGGTTTTGGGATGAGTTGGTTGTGTTGAGGTGGTAAGGGAAGGAGTTGAGAAGGCTGAAGGGTTATTTTAGGCTGTGGTATGGGCCTACGGGATATCGTACGGGCGTACCAAATAGGGGAGAAGGCGTACGGGCGTACGGGAGTACCAAAGGGTGGTGCAGCTGGATGTCAGCTCGCAGGAGTTTGGGTTTGTCAGGAGAATTGTGAATGTACAGGCATACCGAAATATGGTGCGGGCATACCGTCCCTCGCAGGAAAAGTGTGCATTAGAAGTTTTAGTTTGGTACGGGCGTACAGGTGGTGGTACGGCCGTACGCGACTTAAGTTTGACGAGTCAAAAGCTAAATATTAAAGTTTTCTTCCTCCTTTATCAGTTTAAACCCTTTCTAAACCCTCTTAAACCCTCCAAATCCTTCAGAAGCAGAGCCCCTAAGTGCTGAGAGAGTGTGAGAGCTAGAAGTTTATAAGCCAATTAATTGAGTAGAAGTTTCAAGCCTATATTTGAAGTAGCTTGACTTCAGGTTTGTGCTAGGTTGATGCTTGTTGTTTTATTAATGGCTCCTTTTGATACCTTGGGACTTAAGTAAGGTCTCAACATGGATGATTCTTACTGCTAAGTTGTTATTGATGCCTTTATGGTTTGTTTGATGGTTATATATGTATGAAATGATGCTTATGCCATGAGAACATGCACGAGAAGAAGGATGAAAGGATAAGAGAGAATAAAAAAGAGAGTGATGAGTGCAGAGCTAAGCTCTGGGCAAGCTAGGTCAATATAAACGATGAGATTCCTATAAGGAATCAATTAGATTAATACCCTCCCTTCTGGGAGATGAGTCTTGAGACTTATAGTAGGAAATGGGTGCCGTGCACCCCACAGTTATATGTTCTCCTACAGGAGATGAGTACCGGTACCTACAGGGACCCAATATGTGCGAAAGGAATGTGCACAATTATAGGAAAATCAAAGTGAATGAGAGATGAGGAAGAGAAGGAAAACATGCATATTGCATTCCGAATATATGATGATGGGATACATGCTCTGATGATATGGCTTGGTTATTCTTTGTATTATATTGATATATGATGAATGTGTTGACTATGTCCGTTATCTACTTGTTTTATGTTCACTAGCACCACTGAGTTTATCTCAGCGTTTATCATTTGATGAACGTAGGTACCGAGTCTACGGGTGAGCAGCCAAAGCAGAAGTAGGTATCGTCAGCAGGGATAGATAGATCTCGAAGTGGTACTGGACCTTGACACATACTCCGGCTCTTTTGTATTGTAGCTATGTAGTCGTAGAGGCAGTAGATGTCCTGTGCATTGATGTACAAACTAGATTGGGTTGTATGACATGTTACTTTATGATATATATAAGTGCGCACATTTTTTAGCCTTTTATCTATATTTGTATAACTGAATGGATGTCCAGGGTATGTTAGTCTGTTAGTGTCATCATACACGGAAACGTTTCCCCATAAGACTTGATCACGTTACCTATACGAGGTATCCCTTGTGGTGTAAGTATCGATTTTCATTTGGGGAGATTGGAATTCATGCTACGGGAGCATGTCATCTCATGTATGGGCTAGGTGTGACATATTTTTTAAATTATTTTATAGTATAATTGTTAAAACTTTGGAAATTGATTGTAAGAAGAATTAATTTATTTTATGTTCAAAATATTAATTTGTTTTATTTTGTTTGTTTAATTCTATTTGTTATTATAAGTTGAGTATTTTATTTATATTATGTAATTTTTTATTCCAGAATACAATGTATTTAGCAAAAAGGACAAAATGGGGGAAAATAGTTTAATATTTATATTATAGATGTTAAAAATTTTAAAAATCAATTGATCATGTAAATTAATTTTTAATGAAGTTATTATTTATTTTAATGATCAAATTATTCATTGATTTTCATTTCTTAATTTTTGTTTGAGAGAGTAATTGATGATGGAAGTAAATCAAGTTTGTTGGTCATTTAAAATTTAAAAAGTTATGTAGCTATATTGATAAGGTACTTATATTTTTGTTATTTATATTCTTATTATTTATCATTTTAACATGATTGTTAATTATTTAGAAATTAATTTATTATATTTTATGTATATGTTATGTAGGCTACATATTAAAATGTATTAGTTATGTCAATTCAATAATAAATGAAAATGGAATAACATTTATATTAGAATATACATAAAAGTTATGTAATTGTATCAAACATTAATATTTGAAAACAAATTTATTATTTTTTATGCATATATTATATAATATAGATATTAAATTATGATGTTATTTGTCAACAATGCAATTCTAAATGAAAAAGAATTAACATTCAAATTAAAATTTAATAAAAGTATGATTAATTTAATTAAATTAATACAAATGAGTTTTAAATCAGAAATTTGTAATTTCACTTTATAAAGTTAATAAAGATATAAATATTTAGTAAAAAGGATTTGTCATATTATTAAACTCATAATTATTGGTTCTAACTTACAAATAAAATAACATGTGTTCCATCTTATTTAATATATTAGGATGGTTAATATATCAACTCATATATTGGTATTGACTACATTAATGGATAATCAAAATGAGTTGTTTTAGATGATGTGTTAAGTTTTTTTGTTATTGTAGTATAATAGCAAAACAACAATTGAATTATCTAATGATGTGATAATCTTATTAATCATTTCTAGGTATTCGATGATAAATTCAATAGATAATTGGTATTTGATGGTTTAAATTAGGAATGAAAATGATGTTGGTATCATATGTTAAATTATTAGGCAATTTTCAAGATTATAACATATTGAGTTATATGTTAATGTTATAATAATTGAACAATAATAAGAAAAAAGGGTGTTGGAACAACTTGTTATAAAATTGATGATTATAGCCAAAGTTTTAGATATGGTGATGATGATAATAGAATTTATAACGAAATGGATGACAACAACAATAATGATATAATTAAAGATAATGATGATGTTGATGATGATGAGTTATGTTTCTGTGATGAGGATGATGTTAATGATGATGACAATGATAAAATTAAAGGTGATAACTAGTTAATAACGTTAATAGAATAAAGTAGTTGTTTAATTCACACATCTTTAAATTTAACCACCGTTGATATTAATAAGATGAATGCTAATAAAAATCTATATGATATTAATCCATCATCTCATTTTTTTTGAAAGACACGATCTTTGAGTTTAGAGATATAGTACAAATAACTATAAAATTATATTAACGCAAGTAAGCTAATAATTTTGTAGCAATAAAATAAGGAAAAGAATAATAATAGTAGTTTGTAGTCAAAGTGATATATGTGATTAACACTTAATATGCTATTAATAAGAAGTCAAGTGATTATTGGGAAATCATCATATGTAATATTCCTTTAATTTAATTCATAAGAGTGTCAAAATCTTAACTCTAATTTGATTGTGGAGTATATTAAACCAATGTTAGCCAAACAACTTGATTTGAAGGTGAAAACTATAATTACAATGTTTAAAAAAAGTTCAATACCATAACCTTTTATAAGAAGGGATGGTTTATGAATTAAAATAGAATTGAAAATTTGCTTAGAGATTAAGGTGAATTATATTTGTAATTATGTAATTTTATGTGTGTTGTAATAATAATGAATATAGCTCCATTTTAAGACCTGGAATTAATGTGCATATTATCAATCATAAAGTTGTTTGTCAATTTAAAATGATGTTTTTGAATGTATACACCAAGTAAGTTTTAAATGTTATAAATTGATTTTGTATATGAATGAAACACTTTTGTATGAAAAGTAATGTATTGTCAATTGCCGAAGCTGTTAACAAGAACATTAATATATTATTTGTAACATTTTCTTTGATGGAATAGGAAAACAAAGATAATTGGGAATACTTCATGATAATGTTGCACAATCATATTTATGATTAATGCAATGATGTATTTATCATTTCAAATTATCATATAATGATTAAACATGCATTGAGAATAAGCTGTGGCATGTTAATCCATATTGATATTGCATTTGTCATATAATCAACCATTATAACACAAAGTTTATAAACTTGATCATGAAAAAAGTTAATTGAAAAAATAAGTAATATTTTTTTCTTATACTTATTATTTGTTATAATGAGTTACTTGCAATAATGTTGTTGTAGGTTACATTAATCAAAAGAGGAAATTTATGTGATTGATAAAATAAACTAAAGCTAGACATAGGCATAACTAAATGCATAAATAAATAAGATTCAATAAAAGAAATAGGCTCTTATGATAAAAGATATTGACATGGTGTTATGACTATGAACTATATCAAAGTTGTTAATGTCATGTTAAAAGAAATTAGAGCCATGACAATCACAATGATGATGGAAATGTTATTCTATGAGTTAGTTGACATGTTTGATAAACATTATGTAACTTATAATATTGATATTGTGAAGGGATATATGTGTATATATAAAATATTGCATAACCATATTACATTATAGAGTTCAAAAGGTGAACGATCATGAAATTAGAAGATTTGATCAAGAAAAAGTTATGTTTTATATCAAAATCATTTATAATAATGAAATTAGAAAAGGTGGACACACTTAGGTTGTCAACATTTTAGAAAAAGAACTACATATGTAGCAAATTCCAACTAAGCAAGATCTCATATTGTAGGTTGCATGAATGACATTGATTATGGGAGTTCAATTTCATCTTTCAACATGCTAGTTATGATAGTAAAATATTACTCAAAATTGCTTTTCCGTCTTTGGTATGATGAGTACTAGCTTAAATATGTTGGGTTATTAATAGTTCTTAACCTGAAAAGGAAACAAAAATGGAAGACTAAAGTCGACTTGAATTTATAATGAAAATGTATTGACCTACAACCCTACAAGATGAATTAAACTTTTTTAGCAAATATGGTCAAATAGGTCAAAATGTAGAAGGAATATAACTTTTCTATGGATAAATTGTACTTGAAATGTTTGAATTTATATTAACTTTTATATGGATAAATTGTACTAACTATATGTGTTGTATTTTATTCAATAAATAATCAAATGTCATGATTCTATACACTTAAAAGACATTTTCCAAATAATCAATCCTTATTGAGTATTGGATGATGGCTTCAATTATCCTTTCGATCTAAACTAATATTGTCCTGTCTTCTGGCTGCGTAACATGCTCCCATAGAATGATTACTAATTTTCCATCAAGAAAATCAATAATCATCCAACAAGGGATTCCATACATTCATAAATAGTGCAGAATTTTTTTTAAATGTTAATTCATTTTAACGGTCCGTGGTTCAACAAATATTCATTATTTAATACATACCATTTTTAGTGTCATAATTATACACACATTATTACAAGTTTATAATATATCAATATTCGATGTACTACCAAAGTGCTTTTATAAAACTTTGCACGATTATTACTTATAAGAAGTCCATAATAGTTTTATTACCACACAGATTTTGTTGGTCCTGCTGCTGCCACTAACGTTTCTCTTTCGCGGCTTTGCTTGTTCCTGCATTTATCAATTGACAAACGCTGAGTACAAAACTCAGTGGTGCTAGTTATAGCATGTAATACAATTAATCATATAATCCAAATAATCATAGCATTTAAAGATCCATAGCATTAATAGTTCATGATGCATTGATGTCAATTTGATCATCGTATCATTTAGTTCAAGCAGTATAAACATTTCTTTTAGATCTCGTATCATATATATATATGAATCATTAAGCATAACTATATTAAATTATGATGAATTTCTAATCATATTAAATATTCGTATGAAAATGACTTATCATTTATTTATGTCATGTATCATAACATATTATCATATGCCAAACTTTATGAATAGTACATATTAATGAGAATGCATTCATGCTATGCATTCTCCTTCTTATTCTTTGATTCATCATTTTATCCATATGCACATTTTCTGGGCTTTCATTATATCATCACTGTGGTTCAATATATATGAGCTCATTTTTCATCTGACTTTTCAATTTTTGTTATCTTTCTTTTCATGATATCATATTCATTTAATTTCCATAGGAATTCATATCATTTTGCCCAATAATAATCATTTAGCCTTTTCTTATATCATATTCCAATCTTTTCACCTTATTCCACCATGTTATGCCATGTTATGATTCATGTGAAATGCCATATGATTATGAAATGTATAATGCTTAATTTAAATTATTATAATGATGTAATACAATTGTATTACCAAACCTTTGCCTCTTTGATCAATTAATGATCGAGGACTTCAAACATACTAGCACAAACGTGGTAAGTCCTTTCCCTTGTTTATATCCTTTGATGGTTTGTGAATATTTTCCACAGATTTACCTATTTCAAAATCAATATTAATCTTTAATTAGAATTTCATTCATCCTTTATCAATCTTATATTCATATACCATTGAATAATTAAATTCCATTTCTAACTTATTTTTCTTAAATTTATTGCTTATGTTTACCTTTGTAGTAAATTATTTCATTTAAAGTCCTTCTATCTTTTAATATCATTTGATCATCATTTTCTATTTTAATTCATAATTTGTTACTAAATTAAATTTCTATTAAGAATCTATTGTTGTTATGTCATAATTTAATATAACAGTCTTACTTATATATTAACATAACTCTGCTGATAGCTTAATAGTAATTATCTCTTAATATCCTATTTATGTGTTCTAGTAGTTCTTATTACTATTTCGGTTTAAACCTTAAATCCTATTATCAAATTTTATTTAGTAATACTTTAAGCATAATGAATCATATTAAATCCCAAAATTCATTTAAATCAGGAAATAATCAGTTCTTGCTTAATGTCCTGCTAACTGATTCCTATTAATCATGCTTACTTAAAACCAATTATTAATTAAAACAGAAATCTCTAATTAATCCTAGTATCAGTCATGTTAAATCATCTCTTAATAATTCTGTCGGCTCACAATTAATCTCTTAATATTTATCATTATCAGAACAGTTAACTATAACCTTTAAATAGCTTATCTTATAACCAGTAACTATATAACTTATATTCTGACTTAATCCTTTCTTTGATATTCATACTTAATCTTAGATTTAATATCATTAATTATATTTGCTTAACTTTTAAACCATTTAATTCTATTTAAAATAACACTAAACCTTTACTATTTCCATCAGATTCAACTTATTTTATCATACTCAGTATCCTGCTTTAATCATTATTATAATTCACATGCTTAATTAAAACTTAACTTATCCAACTTATTGATATGTCATATAATCATCAATTTATTCCATTTATGCATTTAGTTAACCAATTAATATCAATTCTATAATACCAGTATGCTTAATCTCTTAAATATTCTTTTCCCCTTTGTATTTGTTAAGCCTGTTTAAGTCTTTACTTCAAAACTCATTAAAACAGTCTTATAAACCCTTAATGATTAACTTAATAGTCTCCTCAATTCATTCCATATCCTTTAACTATTAATCACTTAAATCCATATAGCAATTAAATTCATATAATTTATTCAAATCTC
>CANYBF010504126.1:0-13373 GCA_948192965.1 Dalechampia spathulata
CTGAAATGTTCTATGCATCAGAACACACAGAGGAAGACACAAAGGTCTATGTGCATAACAGGGATTGATATCAGAGGTTAAATCCTAGCCAAATCAATAAAATCCCTAAGTGATACAATAGTGAAAAGTCAGGGTCAACAGGGACATTAGCTATAAAATAATGTGATGCGATTTAATGATTCTTTATGATATTGTAATGCATATATTCATATACCATGTCATTTGCATACACTTATTTTTGCATGAAACATGACATGACATAACATAGAGGTATAAAGGAGGCATGAGTATTAAATTGAACAGAGAATGATGATAATATGTATTGTGTTGCAAAATTGAATTCCTATATGGAATTAGAGAGAAATGATGGGTTCCCTTTATTGAACCGTAGAGAAATGATAGGTTTCATTTGTTAAACCAAGGATAATGAGATGTTCCTATGGGAACGAGAGGTACCGGTACGATGGACCCAGTATGAGAAATTGTGCACAACGATTGAATGTTGTATGTGATACATTTTGATAGATGATACAAGAAAAGCAGAGGGAGAGTGCAATTCATGATTGCATTCTCAAAAAGACATATTCTATCACATATTACATATTTGTTGATGGGATCATAATGGATAAGGTTACAAATGATTATTGAAAATGATATTGAGATATATTTGAAATGAATGATGGTTATACATTAAATGTTACAGATGAATAGTGGAATTTAAAATAGGTGATAATATTATTCGACAGACCAAATACGATCATACAAAATGATATTTTTATTAAGATGATTTGATTATATTGAAATGATTATTATTACGATGTTATATGATTGATAAATTGTTTATGATTATTTCTTTTACTAGCATCACTAAGATTATTCTTAGCATTTTTCAATTGATAAACGCAAGCATTAGTGACACCAGAGAGCACGAGGATTAGTGATCAGTAGCCGGTTCAGAGGAATAGTAACTTTTTGGTAAAGAACCTAGACTTAAAGACAGACTCCTATGACTTTGGTTTACGTGCAACTCTCTTTTATAATATTTTGGCAGTAAAGTTAGTTATAACATGAAAACTGTTATGTTATATAATGATATAAATTATAATAATATCATCAAGGATATTTTGTATACGAATAATAAAATATTATATAAGTTGCTGTTTAAATGTATGATCATAGTAAACTGCTAGTGAAATAAAATAAATATCTATTATATAGTAAAATCAAGTTAGACGTGATTACTGATTGATTATAAATGGTGCACCAGAGTATATATTTTACATCGTTTAAAAAAATTATTGCTATAACAAGTTAATTGTATGTATCCTTTGTAAGGTGATTATTGATTTTCTAACTTGGAGAGTTGATATTTACGCTATGGGAGCATGTTACATCGATTGGAGTGTGACATTATTTATATGGTTTAATACCTTGAGATGTGCATGACATGATGGACTAAAATTGAGTGTTATTCATGATTCATAAGATGGTCATTAAGGGTACATGGTAGCATATGCATATAAGATGAAAAGAAGAAGGAAGCATGAAATAAAAATGGCCATATGAATAGTAAAACATAACAAATGAATAGTGCACATGACCAAATGAATTGTAACTTGTCTTGCATGATTCAACACCTTAATGAATGAGCACCTTAAGCTTCCAAACTTAAGGCTATACATACCTAAACCTTATGACTCTTCATTATACACAAGAATATACACTTAGAGGCATGAAATAATGTTAATACAATATGTTCAAACATAATTATGACAAGTCTTATACATGCTTAAATGTTTAAAATACTTGATGTACATGCCAATATGCATATGTATGACTTATATATGCACTTGTACTTGAATGAAAAGATGTATGAATGTATAAATATGGATACTGGCTAACCATGTATGCAAATGAAAGTCAATGATGTATAAATACACTTAATGAATGATATTATGATTTAAAGACTTAAGTTAGCCGAAAGGCATATATGACTCCAACTTGTGAAATGTGAAATGTTATAAGATAATATTATGTTTATATGCTCATTATAAATCAAAGTTGAATTATGATTACATGTTATGAATGGATCTTAATTCCTTAAGGTGATAAACTAGGTGTACTATATCAATAACCTTACTAAGTGAACATGGAAATGGGAATGCTATAGGTTCAGCTGATGAGACTCATGCTTCTCCTTTAGCTATCAATAAGGGCAAAGTTGTAACATGTTTATGCTATTTACTTATGACCTCGTATAGGATCTTGAAATAATGATTTCTCATTTGTATGCTTATGATATCAACCTAATGAGTTTATATTATGAATGATATCATATAGTCATCTTTACATATGATTATTAAAGCATCAATTATGCATCATGTCATGAATCATTCATACATAAAGGCATATTCATGACATATTATACAGAGGATATAAGGTGGGAAAGGAAAGTGATTTATAAAGTAATGTTCAATGATAACGTACTAGGTCATAGAGTTATTATTGATTCCCTCGATGGAATCATACAATATATGTTCCTATCATAGAACCATAAAAAATGTTATGTCCTTACAAGAACCAGAGTATTATATAGTACCGGTACACAGAGAAAAGGACCTAGTATGGATTGTGCACAATCATACAAAGATGATAAGAAATGTTGTAGGAAAATCAAAGGGAGGATGCAAAGCATGATTGCATTTTCATAAATATTTATTATCATTCATATATCATGGAAGTATAATTAATGAAATGATAAATGCACTACAATTATGCTTATATAGAAAAGCATATAAAGCAATGATGTTCAAATACAGTATTGATCCAGGAAAAGTTACAATAGATTCCTTATGGTATTTATTCCTATCTATACACAATATGCCATATACATTGCTTATAATAGATAAAGAATAATGCAGAGTGACATGATATGATATTGTTATATTGCTTAATGATTGTTCACCATGATCTGATATTATTATGTTATTATGATATATGATCATGTTATTTACTAATTTTATAGCACCACTAGATTTTATACTCAATGTTTATCATTTAATGAATGTAGGACCGGGACTCTCAGGCGAGGATTTAGATTGACTGATCAGCAGTCAGAGCTAGTTGTGATTTTAAAGAATCTTATTCTTGGAGTAGTTTTGGATGAATGTAATACACTCTGTGATGTCTTTTACATATGAAACTTGTTGTATTGACCCTTATGGCAGTAATACTTATGTTATGAACTTTTATTATATGTAATATCGATACCACTAAAGTCTGTAAAACTGAATACATAGATTTCATACGATAAATGACAGTATGGTTATGAATGATAGATATATGATATATTCACAGGATATAATGGATGCATATTATTATGTATTGATATTACTTATGTGTTACAAATATTACTGGTTTGCAATTACATAATATTTGATATAGTTAAATGAATTTAAATGCTAAAAAAATTATACAGATCTCTTATAGGATAATTAATGATTTTCTTGCTTAAGAGACTATTAATTATTCTACAAGAGTGTGTTACACCGGGTTTGGGTGTGATACATGACATGTGAGATGACATGGCATAGGCATTACATATGATATGACATGACATAGGCATGACATATAAGATGACATGGTATATGCATGAGATGTGAGATGACATGACCTGACATATGAGATGACATGGCATATGCATGAGATGTGAGATGACATAACATGACATAGGCATGAGATGTGAGATGACATGACATGACATAGGCATGAGATGTGAGATGACATGACATAGGCATGATATATGAGATGATATAACATAGACATGACATGTGAGATAATATAACATAGGCATGACATGTGAGATGACATGATATAGGCATGACATGTGAGATGACATGACATAGGCATGACATGTGAAATAACATGATATAGCATACATCATATAGTAATGATAAAATGAGCATAACATCATGATGAAAAATTAAAATGGCTCAGAGAAAGAGATCGAGAGAGATAGGGGATACATGATGAAATAAGGTTAAATCATATATGCCAAGGGAAACTAATAAAATAGAGGCCCATTCTATTATAAAGGAACTTTGATGATACAAAAATCTAAGATGTCAAGTAACATCTCATTTACTCAAAAAATAGCCTCGGGGTAGCATAAGCGAAAATGCATGAATGAAAATGTAAACAAACAAATAAATATCAGGAAATAAATGAGTTGTAAGACATGAATGACCAATTTGATGCCATGTGAAAGCATAAATCAAGGGTCAAAGTCTAATGAATGTAATGACAACACTTATGAAAATGCAATAATAAATATGAGTTGGGTCGTAAAAATCATGAAAAATAATCAATTTTAGGTAAAATCGATGAGAAGCAGAATTGAAAGATTTTAAGATCACATATATTATCACTTAGAAATGAAACAATATCCAATTAGGCTAAACATGTCAAGTGACATAATTAAAACATAATTAAAATGGCATTTAATTGAAAAATCAATAGAATTCATTGATTTAATAGCAAAATCAACACAAATTGATCATGGAAAAAAATTAGAGGACTTTAACATCATTCTAGTGTCAATTAGAGATAGCAAACACATCCAATTCAAGCTAATCACATCAATTGTAACAATCAATAAATTAAATAAGCATTTAACTTGGAAATTAATTTTGAAACCAAAATTAATCATGTTGAATCAATGTATGATGAATTCAGATCATTAACGTTACTGTGAAACCACTAATGCTACTGAAAACTTCAATTAGCATTAAAAAATAACTAAAAATGAGTAAAAATCATGAAAAATAGGGAAATTAGATAGCTATATGCACCGCATATAGCATGATATGCATAGCACATAGGCTATATCCATTATATATACTATGATATATGTCACATGTAACAAGCAAAAATAGAAGGAAATCAAGTTTTTAAGCAAAAACATAAAGCAAATCATAAACCTAGATGAATATATGACTGTTACAGATCATTTTAACTATGAATAAGCTAAGAATACTATTGTAGCATTCATGATTAAAGCCAATCAATGAAAAATCAAGCAAAAATCATAAACCCACAATGAAATCATGAGAAAATAAGAAGAGGAAGAGGCATTCCATACTCACCAAGAGATTAGCTTCCAAAACTTGATTCTAAAACATGATTAGGGATTTAAAGTAGGATTAATTAATCTCTAATCCTAATTAATAACTTAATTAAGTGCTTAATTAAGTGAGGGATTAATTTGATAGAGTTTAGGTGTAATTTTCAATTTTCAAACCTTTTTGCTATAAACACATGGCTCATATTTATAGGTGAGGGTCATTAGTTGTTAAAAACAAGCAAACAATATAGGATTCTATGAAATTACACTAGACATGTGCAACATGTAGCCCAGAAAAGGCTATATGCACAACATGTAGTAGTACATGCCCAACATGTAGTAAAATCTATCTGTGTGTGGCACCCAATAGGGATACATCAGGATGTGTGCCTTATGCTTGTTGGTTTGCTATATTATTAAGTAGTGGAAGAAATTTAAAAGTTTTTATTTAAATCAGCAAACCAAGAGAAGATCTTTGCATCAAAACACATGAAAACTAAATTAGAGATTAGATATGGCATAAGATAGTAACTCTTACATATCAATGCAGTTCTCCTTCGTTCTTGATCTCTATGCCATTTATGGTTGTAGCAAACTAAAAACAACCAAAGTAGGTAGCCTCCAAGAGTATCCACATGAAAATAAGGGAATCCAAGCAAGCAACGATTGCTTCTATCTCCTTTCCTGTGAACTAGCAAAGAAAAAGAAGAAACTTATGGTATTTTTCTTCTTCCTCACAATTGCTCTTGTGAAGGACGAATTCTCCCTTTCCAGAAGGAGGTATGTTTCGGCCAAAGGAAGAAAAATTAGTGGCTTAACCTAATTTTGAGTTATAACAACATATACATAACATATGTGTTGAATGATGGTTTGAGGATGTATTGAGAGTGCAAACTAGGTATTGATATCATTCAAGTTATAGCTATTTCTATATGACAACAAATGTTTAATGTATGCAATTTAAATGTTTTAAGAACAAAATATAAAGATAAGAATGTATAGACAGATCCCTTATAGAGTAGTTAATGATTTCCTTGTTTAAGAGGTTATTAACTATGGGAGCATGTTGCATTGGGTTCGGATGTGACAACAGCTATCTTAAGATTGTTATATGGCTAGATCTTTTGTCTATGAGTATTGGTACAGTGAGCTTATTTTTTCTACCATTCTTAGAGGATCTCGAAAATGTAGGACACTATAGTTGAGGTTCAGCATGTTTGACATATTTGTACTAGGAGCTTTGTGATTCATGTAGAGATCCATTAGCCTATTAAATCTCTGGTTCATTATTCCTTTTGTAGATTTGGGAATGGGAGAGATTACCATTTTTAGCTCCCAAAATTAATCTTAATCCCCTTACTCATAATGCTCCTTATAGTATGAGGTATTATATTAACTTTGTTCATTCAAATTCTATTATTAAATTTGCATTATTCCAAAATTCATATGACTTGTATATTATATTGTAGGACTATAAGTAAGATCGTTACAAAGATTCCTACCCATATCGTCTTTAGTATATGGTTGCGATTGGATATTTTAGGGGTTGATAATGTATGTATTTGAAAATCTTATAGACAAATATAACTTTGTCTATATATCTCTTTACCTGAAAAACTAATTATCTACTTTTTCAGATAATTTGGGTGCCTTATCAATAAGACATTTTGAATGTTTTACCTCCTCAATACTTACAAGGCCAACATATTTGGAGGTTGATTGTTCTAATATTGTGTATTCATATAATTGAGTGGCACCAACTTGATAAGGTCTTCCGCTAATTTGGATTACTATAGTCCATCCCTCATTTACCTTTACAAACTGAAGATTTACACCAATTTGACTTGCATAATGCATGTGTCAATCGGATGGAATGACATTCAAGATGGATAACATTATGAGATAATCACGTTCAAAGAATTACTTAGGCTCCTATTGCTTCTTCACATATGCATTACCATTTTGAATATATAAAATGGTACCTTCAAGTTACAAGAAGGTGGATCTCACTTAGGGGTGCATAATTTGGAGCTCCTACCATTATTCACCTAATGCTTCATACATTCTTTCCCATCGAACTAACCTATTACCCCTACCCTAATCCTAACCCTTATTGTTATCCATTCATTGCTTCAACTTCACAACAACATGAACCACATCCTACACATTTTCATTCAGTTACAACACTCCATGTAGTGCTACCATTCCTATTAATTATGGAGATGAACAAAATGATCAAGCTGATAATAATGATGATAATGATGATGATTATCACCATCATCATGATGGTGCTACTATTGGATCTCGTCATTTACATAATTCTCACTATATAGACATGGATACTGATCGTAGAAATATTAGGAGGCAAATAAGTCTCAGATCATGAATCAAAAGAAGAGATTGTAGCACCTAACTTTTTTATTTACGTATTTAATAATATCTTCATGTTCTAAAAACTTTTTTAATGTAATAATATTTTATCATTCATTGATATTCTCAAACCTAGTTTAATTTAATGATGTTATTATCATAATCTTTTTTCTTTCGTTTAAGTTATAATAACTTATTTAACATAAGTATATCTTCATGTTCTGAAAACTTATTTAATCAAATTATATTAATTAACATGATCATTATAGTAATGATGATAATAAACACGATATTGATAACGTTTATATAATGTTAACAATAATCATAACAATAACAATAATAATAATGCTATTAATAATGATAATGATTATTTTCTTATTATGTTTAAAGTTGAATGAAATCACTGTTGGACTGGTCTTTGATGAAATCTATCTTCCTTATTGTTTTATATTTTGGAGATTAGATTTTAAGATGGGCACCACATCTAGCAACTAACCAGTTGAAAGAGTTTCTGGCAAATTAGATTGCATTGCAGTACATCGTTCACTTATAGAGATTGTCGAAGCGATCTTTCAAAATTTTCAGGCCATCATGACCACGGTGGAGACAATTATGTAACAGACAACGAGAATTATCCTAATACTAATTACAGATTTCTGAATTAATGATTCAGATTCAAGGAATTTATATTTGTTCTGACACTAGTTATATGACTTATTGCAACTGATCAAACCAAGTTTTTCCAAACTGATGCAAGGATTCTTGCCTTTACGGAGGCAAGCATTTAGCTGAGCTTATCTTGCTCGAGCCTCATCCCAACAAACTTGGTAACAGAGTAGCGATTTTGAGTTCTGCTGATCATATGGGTAGACGCAATGACATTTCACAATTTATAGCTTCAGAATTCAGTTTTAGATCAACATTCTTGTACACTTGTCCCTGCAAATATCAGGACGCTAACAAAACAACGGAAGCAAATATAATGTTATTGGTCATATATTTACACTAATATCTGGAAGACTTTGTTGACTGATATATCCCGGAGAAACAAGCCATCTATCAGGCTACACAGCTCTTTAGAAGATCATCCAATAACAGAACCCGGCTGCAACCATTTCAGAAAGTTCAAGATACTACATAAATTTCAAAGGCAAACATAATAACCATAAAGGAATAAAAGCCACACTAGTAAAAGTTGTTTAATGGGTTCAGAAATTATTAGACAAGCACTATTCTTAGTATATTGTAACCAAGTGCACCATCAGTCTATCATCAGTTTGGCAATAGATTTAAATGTGCAGGCATATTCACACACAAACCTGCAGGAAATATTCTCTTTTGTTTCCTCTCAAGTCAGAGTCTACAAAGCAATAACAACAGAAATAAATTATGAGCATATAATAAAATGCTGCCGACATATTATATGCCACAATTTAATAATAAAGCAGCAGTTATGCACAACCACATTGAAAGTAAGAATAAATTCCAAGGTAGTGAAAATAAGAATTCTTAGTTGAGATTTTGTGAAGCATAGATTAGCATTGCTAATATGCATGCTAAAAACAACCAGAAACCTCAACCAAGTCATAGAAAACGAGATACAATAGAGTTGTTCCATGTTTAGATTACAAACAATTACCTCCTTTTTGTTCGTGGATGTTTAAATACACTATTTAACAGTTGGACAATAATTTAACTGTTAGCTTTCAATGGTTTACATGAAAATCTTAAGCAAGAATTTCCTTTCTCTGCAATTCTCTTAAATTGACAAGCTATCATCTTTTAATATCCGAGCATAATAAAGCCATGGAGCCCCATCTAAATAAATTTAAATGCACTCAAATCTCTGGATTCAGAATTGAACAGAAACAAAACTCCATGAAATTTTATGTAAACAAAGTTGCCGGGTGCTTAATTTATGGAAAGCAATAAGCCTCAAAAATTCAGTTGCCGAATGATTATTTTTGGGTCACTGACTTTCAGATCACAAAATTAAGAGTAAATTTCCAGACCTTAGATTGAATCCTGAAAATGGGATTTTCTCCATACGAGTAAATTCACAATCCTTTTGAACAAAAACTAAACATTAACGCTAAAATTAGACAAAAAAAATTCTCCATTCAATCAATTATTTTCTTAGTTTCATAAGAAATCATAATCACATAACACGAAATAAAGTTTAAAAGGAAAAGTCCGAAGTTTAGTGAGATATAGATAGTAATACATTATATATACATAAGCACTGAAATCAAATGCAGTACAAGCATTATGAGAAAGAGAACGCAACAAACTGACAGAGAAGGAAAGTAAGAAAAACGGTGAGTACTCCTCCATTACGCAATCTCCCAGCTACTAATTTTATCGTTTAAGCTTCTCTAAGAAAGTAGAACTAACCTAAATCACAACAAGTTATTTGGTTTCTTTCACATCCCTGAAAATGATTCTCTTGAGCCTGCTTAAAAAATGTACAGAATTAATTGATCTTAGAAAATGAATTTAACCCTTGCTAGCAAAAGCCAAAAGGATTGAAAAGGAATTGAACCTGATTTGGCATGGTCATTGAATAGCTGATGGGAGGCGAAGAACGAGATGCATTCAGAACTTTCTTGATAATGATTTATTTTATTTTTGTTGTTGTGTGTCGTTTTCTATTTGGTTTTAGATCTTCGAGTGTCGGTTGTTTCACGTGTGCTTAGGTTCAGGGTTTAGTTGGCCAACAAATACGCAATTTTATTAATTTTTTTCATATGTTTGGTCATATGATTTTTATATTGATATTTAGAGATTCAAATAGTATTTTATAAATAATTATTTATTGATTATTTGAGATTAAATAATTAATAAATGATATTTCGATTTTAAACTGTTATATAAACAATCGAACAATAACATATTCATTGTAAAAAATATGTTATGGGTCCCTTATACATGGAGAGCGACAATCACAGCCATCATTCGATGGTCGTTTTTATTGATTTTGTATTTATAAAAAAATAAAGAAAGGAGAGGAAAAGTCAATACCGCATTCGATGCTGAACTGGATACAGCTGAACACAACCCATTTATACACATAAGAGTGCCTATAAAAGGCACTCAACCCCTCAGCTCAAAAGACACATAAAAATACAAGAAGAAAAACAGAGCAAAAGAAAAAATTACTCTGGAGGGTTGGGGAAAGAAAAATAATGAATGGTGGTTTGTGGCTGTCCTTCTCCATATATAAGGGACCCATAACAAATATCCCCCTCCCGATTACATGGAGGGCTTTATCATCCTTGTTGCTGATCGACAATACTCAAACCTACCTCTTGGTAGAATTTTAGTTAACGTATCTAATCCATTCTCATAAGTATTGATCTTTTCTAGCTATAATTGTTTCATCTTCATCACATCTCTGATCAAGTGATATCTCATATCAATGTGTTTTGATCATGAGTGGAAGGAGGTATTCTTTTTAAGATGTATAGCACCCTGACTATCACAAAATAGCTGATATCTCTCTTGTCTGATACCAAGTTCATTTAAGAACTTCTTCATCCATAACAACTCATTAAAGGCTTCTGTTGTTGTAATAAACTCTGCTTCAGTTGTAGATAGTGCAATGCACTTCTGTAATTTTGACTGTCATGCCATAGCTCCCCCTACAAAAGTAATTAAGTAACCTGATGTAAACTTTCTCAAGTCAATATCTCCAGCCATATCTGCATCTGTGTAACCAGCTAACACAGATTCTGCTTTTCCAAAATATAAGCATATTTTGGATGACCTTTAAAAATACCTGAGAATCCACTTGATTGCAGCCCAATGTTCCTTTTCAAGATTTGAAAGGAATCGACTCACAACTCCAATTGCATGAGCAATATCTGGCTGTGGCATATATCAAACTTCCAACTGCTGAAGCATATAGAACTCTAAACATTTCTTCCTTCTCTTCATCTATAGAATGGCACTCTCGGGAACTCAATTTAAAATGATTAGCAAGAGGGCAACTAACTGCTTTCACCTTGTTGAGGTTGAATCTGTGAAGTACTTTATCAATTTACTTCTCCTGTGACAACCATATTGTCTTGGCACTTCTATCTTTGTTAATCTGCATGCCAAGAATCTACCTTGCTGCTCCCAAGTCTTTCATGGTAAAAGATTTACTCAGCTACTTCTTTAGATTGTTGATCCTATAAACATTCTTACCAACAATCAGTATATCATCCACATAAAGTAATAAGATAATAAAATCATCATTAGGAATCTCTTCACAAATACCCAATGATCTGAAGTAGTCTTCTTGTAGCCTTGCTCCCCCATAACAGACCCAAACTTCTTATACCATTGTCTTGGTGCCTGTTTCAATCCATATAGACTTTTCTTCAATCTACAAACATAATCCTCTTTGCCTCTTTCTTCAAAATCCTTTGGCTCCTCCATGTATATCTCTTCTTCCAAATCTCCATGTAGAAAGGCAGTTTTGACATCCATTTGTTCAACCTCCAGGTTAAAACTTATGGCTAGCCCTAGCATTGTATGAATATATGTCATTTTCACTATTAGTGAAAAAATCTCGTCAAAGTCAATGCCCTTCTTTTGGCTAAATCCTTTGACCACTAATCTTGCTTTGAATCAAGGATGGCTATTATGTTCTTCATGCTTAATTTTGAACACTCATTTATTCTTCAATACTCTTTTTCCTTCTGGTAACTTCACCAGCTTGAATGTTTTATTCTCATATAAGAATTTCATCTCATCTTGCATGGGTTCTTTCCATTCCTTCTTGTGTTCATCATTTATAGCTTCATCAAAGCTTTCTAGTTCTCCCCCATTAATCAACATTACATACTCATTAGTTGGATATCTGGTAGAAGGTTGTCTATTTCTATCAGATCTTCGTAAAGTGACTAGAGAATCTACAGGTGCTGGTGGTTGAATATGAACACCATCATCATCCTTTGGTTTTACTTCATTAGGGGCTTCTGCATCATCATGTACTTCATCTCTAACTTGTTTAGGCACCACTGTTGGAGGATTCAATCGGAAGCCTGTTGAGTCATCAGAGCTTGGAACTTTCTTCTTTGCCTTATAGATATCTTCAATAGTTTGATCTTCAATAAACATAGCATCACGGCTCCTTATAAGTTTTATATGGACTAGATCATAGAATCTATAGCCAAGCTAATCTTGACCATAGCCAATAAACACACACTATCATGTCTTAACATCAAGCTTTATCTGTTCATCTTTTGGAATATGGTCAAAGGCCTTGCAACCAAAAATCCACAAATGATCATAAGAAACATCTTTTCCTAACCATACTGTCGCACCCTAATTTTGGACCGGCCTTGACTCGGATTATTCCCGAGTTGATTCTGGGCCATTTAGGGTTCTTTCGGACCGTCTAGGGTCCTTTTAGACCGGGGTAGGCCCGTTTAGGATTTCATATGGCACCTTTGAGGGGATATGCGATCGCATATGTTGCATTACACGCCGCATATGATCATGTGCGATCGCATATGTTTCGTGTCATAACATACGCAATCGCGTATGTCGTTGGAGGCAGACCTAATTAATCCCTAATCTGCCATTTGGCTAAAGGACAGGATTTTGAGAGCACGAAACCCTAGGTTTTCCACAGCCGCCAGCAGCCGTCAAACACCTTTTGACACTCAAACACTTAATTCTAACTAATCTAAGGCTTTAGGATTAATCAAAACGCACTAAAATCAACTAGAATTACGCGTTTTAACACCTAAAACTTAGATTCGGGATTGGAATTGGATTGCAATAATCTTTCCTTAACGTTTGGAGAACCTACAAGAGGTAAATCAACTTTCTTTTTATTGATTGTTATTGATTATATTGTCATAACATGATTTGAATTGCTATTTTGTAT
>CANYBF010504128.1:0-50573 GCA_948192965.1 Dalechampia spathulata
ATATTTATTTTTAATAAATTTTAAAAATAATATTTGTCTTCATGTAAATTTTAAAAAATAATATTTATCTTTGAATTAAAATTTAAAAAGTAATATTTATCTTCATATAAATGTTAAAAAATAATATTTATCTTTGAATTAAAATTAAAAAAGTAATATTTATCTTAATATAAATTTTTAAAAATAATATTTATCTTTGAATTAAAATTAAAAAATTAATATTTATTTTTATATAAATTTATAAAAATAATATTTATCGTTGAATTATTAAAATTAAAGGGGAAGGAGTAGACTTGTATTTTCACTTCCCCTCTTTCCTCTTTTAATATATATAGGATTACTTCTTCTTTATCCTCTCATTTCTTTCTTTCTTCATGCCTTCTTCTTATTCTTCCTCACACTCTTCTTATTTTTCTTCTCTGTCTTCTTCTTCTTTTCTTATTATTTTTAAATGATTTTGAATATTTTTTTTCTTTCTTTAATTTTTAATGCTTTCAATTTCTTATTATATAAATTTTTGAAGTTTTTACATTTTTATTAATCATTATTTTTTCACAATAAATATATATGTAAATAAAAATATCTTTATTTATTAGTATATACAAATATATTTATTTATTAGTATATACTGATAAATAAATATATATCATATAATATTTTATATAATAAAAATATATTCATATATTGAATTGTTTCTACCATAATTAAATTGATTTTAATTAATTAAAATAATTCAATAAATTAATTTAATATTTTCATTAATTAAAAGATATTTAATATTTGAGCCATTTATTAATTTAATAGGTCTAAATTATGAATATGGACCATTAATTAATTTAATAGGCTAGTTTTAATTAATTTAAGATTAAATAAATTAATTTTATTAATTTATTTAATATTTTATTAATTAAAGGTTGTTTAGTAAATTAAGTCATTAGTTAAATTAATGGGTTTAATTTCCTAAAAAAGTGTGATAAAGTAGTTACCATATTGATAATGGATAAAGTGTAGGAAATCTATGCGTTAAGGTTTTTCATATTTAGAACGACGGTTATGCACGAAGATAAATAGCAAGTGAGCGCAATGAGGAAAGGAACGAACAATCATCCATCAAAAAGCACTCTGAAGCAATTTTCTTTCTAGTTTTGATTTCTTTAGCCATCATTTATCTCTTTTCAATTTTAAACAGTATTTCTTTCAATTTAATAGCCCATTATTTCCATATTACGTTCTTGTTTAGCATTCTTTTTCTGAGCTTAATTCTCAATTACAAACAAATCGAAGGTCCATAATTATTTTGATCAAAAAGTTAGAAGGCGCACATAGTTTGAGAATACTAAAATTCTCTGACATGCTTGCAATTCAAAAAGATCACAAACAAGAATAAACATATTTACTAATATATATCATGATATATATTAATAAATAACATATTTATAAATATATATTGATCAATGTATACAATATTTATTTATTTATCAATATATATCATGTGCTAATATGATATAATATATATTTATTTTCATATGTTTATCATAAAATAAAATCAAATAAATATAACAAATTTAATAAAAGAATATTGAAATCCTTTACAGAAATGACAACACGTGTCAGTTTATAGTGGTTCAGCACTAACTATTGCTTACATCAATTTCTCTTAAGTCTCAACTTAGGGTTTCACTAATTTTTAATCAATTACAACACGAATTCGCCCGTACGGATTTAAAATTCTTCAATGAGAAAAAGAGAGGGAAATGTGGTACGATCGTATCATCATTTGGTACGTCCATACCAAACCAATTTTTCAGACAAGCAATTGTCCTACGAGTTCACGTACGGTCGTACCACCTAATGGTACGCCCGTACCAAAACAGGTTTATTGACAAATCATTTTTCTATGAGCAATGATACACCCCGTACCATGCTCTATCAAACAGTTCTAACTAGGTACGGTCAGCCGTATGACCGTACCATTCAATTAAGTCATTTGGTACGTCCGTACCAACAAGAAAACTTACATAAAAATAACAAATAACTTAAATTGATTCACACATAGCACATATATCAAAACCTAGGGTTTAACAAATACCAACAAAATAAAAAAATATAATTAAATCATATAATAAATAATTAAAAAATAAATAACTAATTAATTATAAAAAAATATAAAATAAAATAAAGATAGAAAATAATTACAAATAAGGAAATAAGAAAAAAAGAAGTTAGGTAAGTAGAAGAAGAAGCTGGAATTAAAGAATAAAAGGCTAGAAAATGAAGAGAATAAGGAGAAGAAAAAAATTAGAAAAAAAGAATAAAAGATTGAAATAAGAAAAAGAAAGGGAAAAGAAAATTAAAAATAATTAAATTTAATTTTAAAAATGAAATATAAATTAAAAAATGACATTTCAAGAATAATGAAATTTTTATTGATCAAAATTGATATTTTTCAAAATCAAACAATAATATGACAAAAATTAATTTACCTTAATTAAAAATAATATGTGACTAGTTGCAAGTAAAACATGTAATATCCAAATCAATTCAGAAGGTCAAATGGAATATATCTCAAACAAAACCATCAACACATAAAGATCAAAGAATGATGCTTCTGATATCAACATTGAGACCTTATATGGTTACGTTTTCAAGAAATTTATTTAATTTACAGATAATAATTTATTTATGAGTAAAATATCATAAATAATTTTTATTTAAAAATTCTAAAATTCATTTAAATCAAATAGAATAATTGAGATTGATAAATATATTCCAAAATTATAAAATTTATGAAATTGATATAAATAAAATAGTGTTAAAAACTAGGACATTGATTTAGTAGCAATAAAGCGTTGTTCTGTATAATTGACGAAGGCTGTACGTAACTCCGGGGACACCGTCAACTCGGCTTTTGGATTATTAAATCAATGTAATTCACTTCCAAAATTTTGAGTTGGATTTGATTTTCATCTTAACTTTAATTGTTCACAAAATGATTGGCAGCAACCAGCCACCTGCAACCACATCCCCTTTTCATATATTCATCCTTCCAATAGATTGGCCGGATTTATCAGTTGTTATTAAATAAATCTGAAACAAAAAATCATTTGCTCGTCTTTTATTGACGGTAATTACAGCAGTAAAACCATTAATCATTGCAGCTAAAAGTGATAGCTGGAAGGTTGACAACAATGACAATGATGAAAGTGATGGTGCGATCGATGTGATAGAAAGATGACTAGAATTTTTTTTGTTGTAAGTTTTTAAAGTTGAAATATTAAAATACCCCCTCAAAATTGACATTTGATATTCGGCTAACTGCCCAAAAATAAGGTTGAATTGAACATGTAAATCTAAATTGTGTGTTTCCTTGTTTTTAGTATTTGATGATTCAAGTGTGTGACTTAAATGCTTAATTTGGGCTAATACAAACCCAAACAGAAGAGCATTAAGTATCTACTTGATCTTCCTGAGAGTGTTCACGTAAGTATAACTGGAAAACGATACGAAAAGCTTGCGAAACCTGCATGTAATCGGAGTCGTTAGATAGAACTGAAGAATGGCCGAGTTCCACACATTCCTTTTGAATAAATCCAAAAGGGTAGGTAAACGTGATGCAAGAAAGAATAATAGGTAAATGAATGCAATTGAATTAATAGTATCTTGTGCATAGCATTAGTACCAAACCCATTGGCTTGAGTGTGCTGCCATTGCTCGAAAGCTCTTCTGAGGATGCAAATTTAGCAAGCAATAGATCGCCCCGTTTTCGTTTCTGAAAGCAGATAGCATAGACAGCCAAATATCAACCGGTCCACTGTACTTGCGCAAAATGTTCATGCTGACCTGAAGACAACGGGGGCGAAGAAACCGCATTGTAGCTTAAATTGAGCTGGGAAATAAGAAAATTTGTCCATTTGAAATGGAGGAGTTCAAATACAGATAAGAATGACTAAAACCTGAGTTCTTCGTATCAATTAAACATAAAATGGTCGGCTTTGTTTTAGATCATATCAAAAGCTTCGTGAAAGACGATAATTGCTAATCACTCGTGAAAGTCAAGAAGGCAGTGTTTCCAGGTGATCTAATAATAATAAAAACCTTCAAAATTGTCTAGCTTTATCAAGCAGGTTGATTGTTATTGGGATTTCCATTCGTAATGATGGAATAGACTTTTTTTTTGTATAGTTTGGAATCCTACTTTTCAAGTGTCTAACCTATCAATTTGGATAAAGTGTAAACGAAAGCTATCAAGTCCAAGAATCTTGAAAACTAATTCAAAATTCAACTTCAAGATAGTGTGGAGAAATAACAACAAAAAAAAAAAAAAAAAAGACAGAAAAAACGACAGAGCACACTGTGATGGACCCCAAAATTCCAGCACCAATCATCACCTAATCTAAAAACTCAACAAGAAAGACGACTCATACACTTGTAAATTTTAGGAATTTTTGTGAGCAGAAGCAAATCAGAGTATCCAGTAATTTGACATACATGCACAACGTTGGTTAGTTATAAATTTCTAGCCACAATAGTTCTCTGCAATGAGATAAAAAAAACCTCAACCTTTGAAAGAACAGCTGAGCATTGAAACGTGAATACTTACTAGCTCCCAAGCTTCAATGCTTTTCTGTGAATTTCCATGCACTAGCTTGCTATCATTTTTGACATGTAATGGAAAATGGAAACAAATTCAATAAAATTCTGGAATGAAATTTCGCTATTGCTAAAGAGGCAGATATAAAAAAAAATTGGACACGTTCCATTCGTCAATACGGATACAGTATGATGAAATGGTGAGCACAACTTATATGCTGGTGAAACAAAAAACTTCGAACACAAAAAATCCCAAGAAACAAAGTATTAACTTACCATACGCCAAAATGCACATCACGATGATTACAATGACCTGAAATGCCATAATTATCAAATGTGATAACCTGAAAAGAGTCGAGGCATTGACCGTGTCAGATTTATGTAAGCTAAAATGGCAATTGTTGCATACAAAGAGTACTTAATGTATAATACATGATGCATCAACTTAGTTCTTTCTCATACACTGTTACAAATGATCTTAACTAAAATTTCTATAACTAATTCCACACAATTGTTTGGATAGATAAAATTTAAGTTTCTGGCAACAATCAGACATTGGAACTCACGGAGGCAACAGGAACCCTTCTTCACATTTACAAATACAAATCTTAAACATGTATGTAAACAAATCGCTTTTGTTATGCTACGCATGTATCTTACCACGCCAATGTCATGACCAGATACTTCCTCTTCAATGATCTTTGTCAGTAAGCTATGATTCCAAACTTGGTCAAAGCCATCCTGAGTAATGATACTTATCAAATTGAAGATTCCATGAGACCATAAATTAAATTAAAACTAAGACTTCTGTCCAAAACATCAAATCAAGTGGAACCTGCAAATCAGGATGATCGAGAACCTTCACTTGTTGAAGTGGAACCTGCATTTGTGAAATCCCAGTGAACTTGTTTGAAAATTTTGGTTTCTCGCATTATCTTCTATCCAAACTTCACAGTAACATAATCATAGCTAAAAACTCTAATCTCCTCATATGAATGATTTAAAAGGGACATTGGATCAGTTGTCAGTATGCATGCACATAGAAACATTCAATAACTAGGCTCATAAACTACGGCTCAAAACTTAATCTCAAGTCTTAATCTTTTGTATAATGAATGCGTAGCAACCTTTAGCACAGCACAAGCCTGGTAGAGCTCGAGCTTCCTAGTATTTCCCAAACCATCTGCATTACCTACACAAGAAATGCAACTAAAAGGAAATAATAAACAGAAAAAATTCTCAGAAAGAACAACTAATAAGGTGCTTTCAGTCTCGTATATCAGGATATATATATATATATACACACATATATCCTCTTCCTTTTTAATCTTGGATAATTAGAAAACTTAAGTAAATAATTAACAACAAAATACACATAATAATGCATAATTCTAATGCAAAACTGTGATAAGCCTCTGTCACATAAAAATGAAAGGAATTACCAGTTGACAAGCATAGAATGTGAAGATTATGCTCCCTAGATATCAAATAGTTGATTGTTGGAGAAAAGAACCTGTAAACATGTAATGGAACATAAACAACTAGAACAAAATAACTCTACCAAAACATTATTTTTTGACAAAACTTTGAGAGTAATGAGGTCAACTCTTTCACTAGAAACCATGATGTTAATACAATTCTTCAGCTTCTATCACAGAGCGGATAACTTGTCAAGGAATTCTACTTTGCAGCTAACAATATTTAAAGAGGAAAGTTTATCAATGCAAGAAAAATAAAGTTGAGTGGGATGAAGTTCAAGCTTGATTGTTGATTTGCCACAAATAGCCAAATCCAAATATATCCACATGATTGATATCAATAATAGTTACTAAAATTAAAATCATATCACCATAGCACTAATAGCAAACTAACAACGGTTGATGGTTTGTGCCCACATTGTCGAAGTGCCAGAATCCTTCACAAAATATTCAATCATTCAACTAAGTCCAACAGGTAACATAAAAGACGGGGAAAAATTAACAGCTTACATAGATTCATCATCCGGATGAGCAATAACCAGCAAGATATTTTTCTTGCAAGGAGCTCCAACTGCTTCAAGTGAAAAAGAAGTATATTGAACCCAATAAAGGAAGTGATGCAATAAAAAAAAATCAAAAATCAAAAGATAACTTTACCACTGTTTATGAAATATGAATTAGGTTTTGAATTTGAGAAGCAAAAAATTTTGCATAAAGAAGCGATCCAGAGTACAACTAGTGACAGCAAAATCAATAACCATCCCATTTAACAAGTATCTGCATCCACAATAACAGCAGTAAAAATTGAACAGAATCATTAGCTGAAAGCCAATTAAGCATTTCATCGAACATCTTACTTAACTTCAATTGTACTTTTGAAAATGCGAAACAAAATTGAAAGAAAAATTAGTATAACGAAAGGATTAGTAATAATTGTCAAAACATTCTCATTTGCATGTTTTAGGACATCTCAAAAATTTCCTTTTGTTTTGCCTGCATATACTTGTAAACTTTCTTAAAATTTGTAAATAATACACACATTTTAGTAAAACTTGTAAATTACTTTCGAAGTATTTCTTCTATTTTTGAAGTTTTATATTCAAGATTAAAAAAATTTTAATTTTTTGATCGTTCTATGGTTATTTATAGAATTGCATTCAAGTTCTTTTGGATTATATGATCTTCTAAAATTATAATCAATCAAATGTGAATTGATGCTAAATATGAAAAAGTATTCAAATTTGATCTAATTTTATCATACACATTCTTGCTTCATGCAAATATTAAGTGCTAAAATGTGTCAAACTACAAGAACTTTATATGTTATATGAACACATTATCTAGTAAGTAGGATATGATAATTCTCTTAGAGAAAAATGCCAAGAAAATGATAGTTAATAACATCTCCCCTAATGTGCTTTCTCTATTTGGCAAAGCAAAGGAATGTATGGATCAAGTTACAACCAAAAGACTTTCTCAAATTCCTAACAATTCACCACGTACAAAATGCAAAGTAAGAGCAGCAGCAAATGCCAAATGCCTTCCCGGACCATCTGCCTCCATACTCCAGAATCGGATACCAAGTACTTTATACACAATAACTTCTCACCGGTACTGATCACAAAAGACCAACTTGCCTCCTTTCATGCACAATCCTTGTTCACCAACTGAATTAATCACCTTTCCATAACTATACCTCAGTGACATTCTTCCCAATAGTGTATGAAATTCTTTTATGCAATCCCCTATCCTCTTCCTATGCTCCCTAACTCTACTGCTCAACCCCACTGCTCTTAGCTTGCTCCCCTCACCATTTATTGATCTGAATCGTGCATTGTTGCTGTCTTCGTTATGAGCATCTCCCCAATCCTGAACCCTCTCCGCCCTGACTGGTATAGGCTCTATATTTGTCTTGTCAACCACAACAAAATTCATCAGTATATCCTCACAGTTCTGCATCCTATCAACTATCTTCCTCATCTCCGCCATTTTCAGCCCACCTTCGCAACTATACTTGTATAGATACTGGCTTTTCAACATCATGAACTTCGTGAGCATAATTGAATACTTATTTGGATGAACTGTGTAAATCCATTTCTTAGCTAACAAATCAAGATCATGTGATCTAACAAAGAATCCAATTAGATGATCAGGATTCAGTCTCCAAATCCTGAAAGCAAATTTGAAAGATTTAGGATCAACCTCTACATCATCATCACATATCAAAACAGCTTGTGTCCTTATGGAAGATCTAGGAAGGAAGCGTTCATTGAGACTTCTTGAAGACTGATGAACAAGGGAGAGATTGTTGCATCACCAAAAGAAGAGCTTGAGAGATTATGAGCTAACTAGATTAGTGTTTGGTGAGGAGTGGATGGGTTTCCCCAGAGGACAAGCACAAAGGACACTAATGGGAATGCAGAGTATGAAGCAGCAATTGTTTGAAGGAGTTGAATTCGTGACTCAAGAGTATCCATCGATGAGAACAATAATTTGATCCAATCGGAAGGTTTTCAGGTCTATTGCATTTTTTGGGTGACAGGGATCAGAAGGAACCGCACGAAGGGAGAAAAGGCAGAGAGGCAAAGAATAAGGTTATATGCATTAAAATGGACATGATGAATGTTGAATATGCCTTTTTCTGTAACAATTGCCAAATCCATGTGAAAACAACTAATGAAGAACGTAAACATTAGCCAAAGACACACCATACCTGAATTACTCTTCAAGTTCATGCATTTTGGTGATTCAGTAAGAGGTTATCAAATCCCAATAACATGATCTGAAAATCGTGACATTTTAGTTGCAAAATGATGCACCAATAAAGAGAAAAAAATAAAGATTGGTGGTTCATCTATTATCAGAATCTCATTCAAGCATTGACTTCTCAAAGGGGGAGACTATCAAGAAAAGGGTGTATTGATACACAGATTAAAGAAATGAATCCCAACTTTGAAAACTTTACCTTGAATGTCAAATGACCTTCAAAATCATTTTATTCAAATACCCATCAAACTCATCAATCTATAAATTCTGAAAAAAGAAACAACCATAAATGGATTGGGATTCATCATCACACAAAGAAAGTAAGAAAGCAATAAAACAATAGACAAAATGATAATGAAATCAATGCAAATTAATCATTTTTAACCTCATGATTGAGATACCCAGAGAAGAGGTTCTAGCTTTATTCTTTTGCAGACAAAGAGAGCAGAACAGAGACATAAAACGCTGTGCTTTGCAGACAGGAGGCTTGCTCTTTAACTTAAGGTTTACCACTAATTGAATCATATTTTATGGTTAATTTAATATATATACTTAAGAAAATTGGTTATTTCATTTTAGTTTCTCACATTCTCTAATTTAAGGAATAATTAGTTTCCTAACATGTATAATATCATCAAATAATAATAACTTATTTCATTTTTTCATAATTTTATATCTAAAAACTTGTAAAATAAATAACCATCCCATTTAACAAGTATCTGCATCCGCAATGACAGCAGTAAAAAGTGAAAAGAGTCATTAGCTGAAAGGCAATTAAGCATTTTATCAAACATCTTAACTTCAATTGTACTTTTGACAATGTGAAACAAAATTAAAAGAAAAATTAGTATAACCAAAAGATTAGTAATAATCGTCAATTTAGTTACCGTTTTACTTTTTCTAAAGAAGTTACTTTAGCATAAGCAATCAATAAGCTCCTAAATTTTTAAACTTTTTAGAAAGTACAACCTGTAACGTGATAAACCATTACATGTAACTTAGTCATCAGTTTTTCACGAAGAAGGGGATCCAAATCTAAAGAAAACTGAGAGCAATTTATTGCGATTCTTTACGATCTATCTACACTAACTATATTACAATCAAACAAGTGCTAATACAATTGGCACAATTATAAACCTGCAGTTAGAAATTTAATACCAAAATCAAAATTAGCTCAATGAAAAGATGATCCACAGAGATCTTTATGCAACCTGTAATGTGACACTAAGAATAATCCAAGTATAAAGAAAACTGGCAGTGATTTAGTGTGATTTTTGGTTATTTTACAAATGACAAATTAAAAAGAAAAAAGATAATAATTGAAAAAAAAAAGCTAAAAAATGGAGATCATAATCAAATGATGGATTAATTGAAACAATAAAATCAAACAAATGAAGTGAAATTAATCATTACCTGTCAATGAGTGAAAGACTTGAAACTAAAGTAACATATGAAAATCACGGAAATTGTGACAAGTAACGTGAAGAGACGAGATCTTGATGAGCGGGTGAATTGACAATTCGGTTTTATTTGCAATTATTTGGGTTTTAATAGTAAACATAAGACAGAGGTAGGGTTTGAAGACTTTGTTGAGAAGAAGATGGAAGAGGGGAGCTCCGGGAGAACTGCGGAGTGAACCCAAAAAGGGAGGACAATTATGTACAGAATCCCACTACATGGATCGAATTTCGTGGTTTAACCAACAAAAAAAAAAATATTTATAGATAACTAAATAAATATTTTATATAATATTTATATTATAAATATCATGTATCTAGATAACGAAATATTTATAATATAAAAATTTATATTTTATTATATTTATTACTTTTGGATGAATTAAATTAAATTAATTTTAGGTTATAATTAATTTTATATCAATTTATTTCCCTCAGAAAAAGTACGTTTCAATATATATAAATTTATTAAGTTATTTGATTTTTTATTTTATTTATTTAATTAAATTATTGGAAAATATTATGTTGGTTGTTATGATTTCCACAGCAATAAAACTTATCTTATAAATTCATTTAAGTCAAGTACGATATTATTAAACGCTTTCGTTGAGTTGATATATTTTTTTAATAAATTATGTATATAAAATTATGTTATATATTATATGAAAGGATAAATGATAAAAGGACATGTGATATGCACATGCAGGCCCCCAAAATAGTTTAAATTAATAGATAAAAATATTTTTATTTCGAAATTATCAAGTTTATTATAGAACTCTCGTGTATATTATAAAAGCAAAAACAGAGCAAGAAAGAGCATGAATGCAACTATATCAAAGAATTAAGCAAACCACAAATTCAATGACAAGTGTCAACTCTTAAACCCAATAAACCTGATGGTGGGACCATTTTCTCGCTGAATATTTCTAAAATAAAATAAAATAATATAATATTCGATACTATAATTGAAAAGCAGCTGAGGACAGCAAATCAAATCCAAGCCACAAAAATAACTGTCTCCGTTTGTGACGGTTTTTTTTATACCGTTTTTAATATTATTTCTATTCATATTACTATTTTTTATTGTATTTTAATTTGCTCTAAAATTTATAAACCGAAATTATTAAATCATTTTTATAATTCTTACTTAAAAATAATAAATACAGTACGGATGATATATAAATTAAAAACGGAATATAAAAGAATTTTTTCCTAAATTTGATGCATTCAGTTCAAAATAAAATTGCTGTTTATTTTTTATATTTTATATTTTTTTATCTTCAAAATTACAATTAATTAGTCAAAAAGCGTGGTGTTATATTTATTTTAATTAATTAATTAATTAATCTGAAACGACATTTCTTCTTCGCTTCATCTCGCACCCAACTGCCATTTCCATTCCATGTCTGCAACTTGAAGAAGAGAATGAGAGAATTGGTTTTATCCTCATCATCACCTCTATTTCCTCACTTTGTACATTTCCCGTTATCATCTTCATCTTCTTCATTATCACTACCTGATTATCTCTTCTTTCCTCCATGTCAAACGCTGCCTTATCCTCTTTCTTCCCTAAAACCGAAGATCCCTCTCGTTCCTGTACCATCCGGACAGGTCTTATCTTCTTGTAAAAGAAGAAGATCCATCAAATGTTTGATTAAGTCAACAGAGGAAGAAGATCGATTAAGCGATGCAGAGACGTTAGTTTCATCTGACGGAGGAGAAGAGAGGGAAGATGCTAAACTTCAACAACAGCAGCAACAACAACAACAGCTGCAGCAAAAGAGGAGTACTATCCCTCCTAATTATAGCGATTCTCTCTCGCTTGGCATTCGCGAGCCTGTTTATGAGGTTTTTTTTTCCTTTCTTCTTTCTGTTTATGTAATTTCTGACTCCTTTTTTTTGTATTTTTATGTGTTGAAATGTGATTTTAGTGGAATTTGCATGTCCGTACGTAGATTAAGGCCTTATTGTTATCATTATTATGATTGTTAAGCGTTTTTTGTTTTGTTATTGTTAAGCGTTTTTTGTTTTGTTATCATTTTTCGTGCTCTGAAATCTTTATGTTTTTTGTAGTTTTCCCCATTTTTTTATTCATCACTTACGTTCCCTCTAAGTCAAGTGTTGTCTTATTTATTTTTTCTTTCTTTTTAAAGGTTTGATCGAGGATGTTTTATATATAGTTAAATTAACTATAACGGTACTTCTGTTGTTTGTTTTATTGTTTATACTCTGATTTTCTAGTTTATTTAATTATGCAGCGAGAGGAAATTTTGCAGTTTGATGAGTATTTCTCCTTGTATCGTGGCTTTTTAACAACTATTTCCTTGTGTCGTGGTATTTCCTTCATGAATGCTGATTTGTGTTTCCTTCTACAGGTTGTAGAAGCGAAGTCAAATGGGATCGTATCCACTAGAAAAATTAACAGACGCCAATTGTTGAAATCAAGTGGTAGGTGAAGTATGCGAAGAAAAGAACTGCATGTTTTTTTTCCCTTCTTGGCCGTATTAATCAACGTTTTACTAGATTTTTGAAATTATAATAGTTTTTTCATGTGTCTTCTGTTGTACCATTGTTGTTTTCGATGGATCAGCTGAATTTTATATTCATTGTGTTTTATCTTCAGGTCTTCGTCCACGGGACATCCGAAGTGTTGATCCATCATTGTTCTTGACAAATTCAATGCCTTCTTTGCTGGTAGTTTGTCTACTTCTCTTGTAGGTTATCTTTTATGCTTTTGACAGATCTTGTCGGTTGTAATTTGGACAAGCGTTCTCGGTTGCCTTCTGGTTTTTCTGTTTTAATGATTTGAGGGGTGTCAAGTTGTCTTTTGACTGCAATTTTGAGTATTGCATTGCAATTCGTTGATTCTTTATTTGTAATACATGTGACTATGACGAAAGATTGAAATGATTGCCGATCTTCCTTTGCATCAAGCTCTCCAGATGAATAAATGTCATTATTGAAGGGGCATTTAAGGATAAAGAAACTTGCATTATTCTCATGATTATAATTTCTTGATATTGTTTCATTCTTCGATTATAAGATGAGGCTACTTTCATAGTGATAAGATGGTCGTGTAAAATAGGAAATGAGATTGCAAAGGGCTACCTTGATATTTAAAGAGGAAATGCAGATTTAATATAAAACTCATTAAAGAATGAATAAATTCAAAGCTTGGAGGTTAAATTGATTCGATCATGCGAGTAGAAGGTTCTTTGACGATCAACTTAAAATGATAGAAGAGATTATTTTGTGTGAGAGAATGAAAGGAAGGGATAAACCTAAAGAAGGAAAGGAAGGGATAAAAGTAGAGCTACTTAGAAAATATTTAATCAAATCCAGCTATTAAATCTTGAAGAAAGTGTTATTCAAAATGTAGGAAGCGGAAAATGAAAATCTACATACCCAACCCTTATTAAGTTGAGAATAAGGTGTTGATTTATCAAAGGATGAAGAAGCTGCTTTTATGCTTGAAATATCAGTTATGGATTTTCTAGGTATATTTGATGCTAATCTTCTTCTATTTATTATGATAATCTGATTGGTGTACACTTCTAGGTTAGGGAGCATGCTATCTTGCTAAATCTGGGTTCATTACGAGCAATTGCTATGCGAGAGCGTGTACTTATATTTGACTATAACCGGTAAGCATTGTTTCTGAAGTCGAGACACTGTCTCCTCTACTTTGTTGTTTCTTTTTCAAATATCTTTTACTTCTCCAATTGAATTGACAATGGAAGATTTGTTCAATGTTTTTATTCCTTTTTAGTAAAGGTGGGAAAGCTTTTTTAGACACCCTGTTGCCCCGATTAAATCCTAGAAACAACAATGGAGGGCCATGCATGCCATTTGAGCTTGAGGTCAGTGGGACGATCTGAACGTTAATTTACATTCCAAACCATGAAGATGCGTGAATGAATGCACTTCTTTTGTTTGATGCTATGATTCCTTAAAGGCTGTGATTCAGTTTTGCACATGCTCATAGTTCTGAAGAATGGAAACTGGACAGTGGTTGATTAGAGGAGATGCTGAAATGAACTTGAGAGATGAATTTTGGATGTATTAGTAGGCTGTAGTAAATATGATCTTCTCAGCCATTCATAAGTTGAGAAACCTCAAATTTGCAATGCAAGCATTTTCAGATTGAAGATAAACAGAGCCTTCTTGTCATTTTCTTTCATCTCATTTTGAAGAATCTCTTTATTGTAAAACTTTCAGGTTGTTGAATCAGCATTACTTTCACGAGTACAGCGTTTGGAGCAGAGACTAATGGCTATTGAACCTCGTGTGAGTGGGAACGAATAATTATTTTGGTTTCTTTGTTTTTCCTTAACATACCGAATTTTTGATGGTACAAAAGCGCTTAAGATTTTGATGAACCATCTGCTTTTTAGAGATTGATTTTGAGATTTCATTCTCTTGTATTCGGCATCTAGGTTGCGATCTTCCATAATTGTTCAATCGTTATGTTTATTCTTTTGCTATATATTTCAGGTTCAATCTCTTCTTGAAGTTTTACCCAACAGGTTAACTGCTGACATATTAGAGGAGCTCCGCATCAGCAAACAGGCCTTGGTATAGCGCTAATTTACTTCTATTAACGGGTTAATCTGAATCTAAGACGGAGTACTTAAACCAAGTTTGAAATAGATCTGAATGGTTTTCTTATTCTTGCTTTCCACTTTCATGCGAAGGTTGAATTAGGTTCTAGGGCTGGAGCACTTAGACAAATGCTTCTTGATCTTTTGGAAGACCCACATGAGATACGCCGAATTTGTATTATGGGGAGAAACTGCATTCTTGTAAAGGGTACTGATAATGTGGAATGCGCTATTCCCTCAGAAAAGCAGATTGCTGACGGTAAGCTTTATAGGAGCTTATCTAGATTTTTCACGAGCAGTCTTTCAGTTGCATACTACTCTATGTTGCTTATGGTTTTTATTTTACCATTTGCAGAGGAGGAGGAAGAAATTGAGATGCTTTTGGAAAATTATCTTCAAAGGTTAGTGTTTTCGAAGAGTTAACAACTCATTTTTAAATTTTTTTTGATGGTGAACCCTCTATGTTAAGATAATCATATTTCTTAGTACTATCCGAATTGAGCAAAACTTTTCCTTGAAAAAAAAAATGATAAAAAGAGAAACTGATATTTTCTTCGTATGGTCGTAAAATCTGGCTGTAACTCTGAGGTGATACTCTGATTGCCATGTCAAGCCTTAGGCTGCAGATGACGGATGAGTCTTATTTGAAATATCATCCTGAAAGTGATGAGAGGAAAAAGACTTGTTCAACTATTAGCGGTGAAATTTATGGCCGCCTTTTTTCCCGATTATTGATCATCTTGAAAAAAATAGAAAAAACTTCCAAGTAGTTCGGCCTCGCAAAAGATGGAATTACTTATTTTAAGCATCTAACAAGTTTGTGTTTTAAGAATTCATGTTTATTTGAATAATGTAATATATTATTTTTTTTGCAGATGTGAATCCTGTCATGGTCAGGCAGAACGGCTTCTTGATTCTGCAAAGGAAATGGAAGATTCTATTGCTGTTAACTTAAGGTTCGAAGTCCATGTGCTATTATAGCATGTTTATCATTTTCCTTGTGTACTTGCTATAAGATCTGGTATTGCCATAATAAGTGATTACATATCTGCACATATACCATGGGTCCCAAATGCACGATCAGATTTTGCTTACATCATATTGGCATGAACATAGAGTTAGCTGACTTGAGTTCTGCTTATTTGTTTTGCACAGGTTGAAACTTCGGTTACTTTTGCAGAACATTATCAAATAAGAAACATAATTAGTTAGGACCAGAATGATGCGTTGCGGGAATCTAAAATGCGTCATAATATTGTTTAATGCATGGGCTGAATTAGATACCTGACCGTATTGCTAAATTTCTGATCTATACATTCAGTTGGTGTATAGATAAGAGGATAAACAAGAAAATAAACTGTGCAGTAAATAGTAGTTTCAATGCAGCATGTTATTTGAACGTTATTTTCTCTTGCTCTGTGTCTCTAACCTTCATACTTTTGCATTTCAGCTCTCGGAGGCTTGAAGTAAGCAGAGTGGAATTACTACTTCAAGTTGGGACATTTTGCGTGGCAGTAGGTGCTCTAATAGCAGGTGTGTTCTCAGCTAAATGTGAATTTTTAATATCAATCACAACTCCGAATTTTTATGTGGACATCTTGCACTAGTTGTGCCGTGCTTATGGTCAATGTTCCACTTCTCCACTAAACCTCCATCAAACTGGAAGCAGAGAATGGTTTCTTCTATGGCTGCAATTGGGAATTAATGTTTACCATACGTTCATTTGAACAAATTTTCCGCTTGTTTTAAGAAATTTTCCTCGTTGTAGGCATATTTGGCATGAACTTGAGGTCCTATCTTGAAGAGCACATCGTACGTACAAATATAAAACTTAGACATCACAAGTTAGAGTGTTTTAATTTTTCGTGTTTTTTGTTGAATGGGACTCATAATGCCACAATCTTTTTTTTTTTTCTGCAGTTTGCCTTCTGGCTAACGACAGCTGGGATTATTGTTGGTGCTGTGGTGTCTTTTTTTCTGATGTACTGGTATCTCAGGGCTAGGAAAGTATTGTAACTTCACAACTATTCAAGTTAGGTAAGTTATTTCTTTTGATCAGTCCAAATTCTGATGTGTGCCTGTCGAGCTCACTTCTATTTTGTATTTTACAGGTGAATTCGAAGGTTAAACATACTACTAGGCGATTAATTTTTGATGACTTCTTGTATTAAGGTCACTTGGTGTTCTTCAAGTCCGATTATCATTGATGGTTATACGGACATCGTATCACATATTGTTTTTCCGACCGGAATTCGCCAGATCGGAGTTTCAATGATTTTTGGTGGGTAGTGCTTGAGTTCAGGCATTGGAAGATTGTGCTTGGCACATGGAAGAAACCTTGCCACGCAGATGTAAATTGTATTACTCAGCCTAAATACAACGGCATCATGATCCTTTTGCAGTAGGGTGCCAAAGGCAAATATCCGATCTTGCAGTCACTTACCTTGATAATCGATAAATTTGAATGCAGCTGTTACATGCACATGCTTATTTAGATGAATTGAAATTATATGCCTATGAAACGGATATGGTGGTTTCTTCTTCGTGGCCGCGCCAATTGCGGTTGTTATTATATCATTCGCAGGCTGTTGAAAAATAACCACCTTTTGTATTTCTTTCTTTTTCTTATTAATAAATTAATCAAAAAATATTTATTTTGATATAATAATAATTTATTAATTTTTGCATCAATTGATGAAAACATAATTTACGGATAAACTAAATTCAAAGCAAAGCAACAGAAATATCAATTTCTGTAAAAACAAAGCATAAAACGCTGCGTTTTGCAAACACGCTTGATATGCTGGGATCTCTACCCTGCCCTCTGTCTGCAAAAGAGTAAAGCAAGAACCTCTTCGCTCGGTATCTCAAACTTAACTTTACTACCTTGATTATTCATTCTTTTACTCTACTTGCTTTAATCATGAGGTTAAAAATTGTTTGTCTACATTGATTTCGTGATCATTTTTGTCTATTATTCTATTGGTTTCTTTACTTTTCTTTATGTGATGATGGATCGCAATCCATTTCTGGTTCGTTCTTTTTCGGAATTTATAGATTGATCGAGCTTGATGGCTATTTGAATAAAATGATTTTGAAGGTCATTTGACATTCAATTAAAATTTTTGAAGTTGGGATTCATTTCTTTGATCCGTGTATCAATACCCTTTTCTTTAGTCTCCCCATCCGAGAAGTCAATGCTTGAATGAGATTTTGATTATAGATGAACCACAAATCTTAGAGTTTTTCTCTTTATGGGTGCATCATTTTGCAACTAAGATGTCACGATTTTCAGATCATGTTATTGGGATTTGACAACCTCTTACTGAATCACTAAAATGCGTGACCTTGAAGAATAATTCAGGTATGGTGTGTCTTTGGCTAAATTTTCTGTTCTTCGTTGAAAGCTTTCACATGGATTTGGCAAACCTGTTACAAGTGATGAATTGTTGTTTTCCATGCTAACAGATTGATCCAATGGTAAATTGTCCGCCCAATCTCACAAGCAGAGCTGGCAATTCTTACAGAAAGGGGCATAGTCAACATTCATCATGTCCATTTTAATGTATATAACCTTATTCTTGTCTTTGCCTCTCTGTCTGTTCTCCCTTCGTGCAGTTCCTTCTGATCCATGTCAACCGAAAAATGCAGTAGACCCGAAAACCCTCCGATCGGATCAAATCACCGTGCTCATCAATGGATACTCTGAGTCACGGATTCATCTCCTTCAAACAATTGCTGCTTCATACTCCGCATTCCCATTAGTATCCTCTGTTCTTGTCCTATGGGGAAACCCGTCCACTCCTCACCAAACACTGGTCCAGTTAGCTCATAATCTTTCAATCTCTTCTTTTGGTGATGCAACAATCTCCCTTGTTCTTCAGCCTTCGAGCAGCCTCAATGAACGCTTCCTTCCCAGATCATCCATCAGGACGCAAGCTGTTTTGATCTGTGATGATGATGTAGAGGTTGATCCTAAATCTTTCGAATTTGCTTTCAGGATTTGGAGGCTGAATCCTGATCGTTTAGTCGGATTCTTTGTTAGATCGCATGATCTTGATTTGTTAGCTAAGAAATGGATTTACACAGTTCATCCAGGTAAGTACTCAATTGTGCTGACAAAGTTCATGATGTTGAAAAGACAGTATCTATACGAATACAGTTGCGAAGGTGGGTCGGAAATGGGAGAGATGAGGAAGATAGTTGATAGGATGCGGAACTGTGAGGATATACTGATGAACTTTGTAGTGGCTGACAGGACAAATACAGGGCCTATACTAGTCGGAGCGGAGAGGGTTCGGGATTGGGGAGATGCTCGTAATGAAGACAAGGGCAATGCACAATTCGGATCGATAAATGGTGAGGGGAGTAAGGTAAGAGCAGTGGGGTTGAGCAGTAGAGTTGGGGAGCATAGGAAGAGGAGAGGGGATTGCATAAAAGAATTTCATAAACTATTAGGAAGAATGCCATTGAGGTATAGTTATGGAAAGGTGATTAATTCGGTTGGTGAGCAAGGATTATGCATGAAAGGAGGCAAGTTGGTCTTTTGTGATCGGTACCGATGAGAAGTTTAGGTTACATATGCGTCGCGTACAAAGTGATGGTGTGGGAGGCAGATGCTCCGGGAAGGCATTTGGGATATACTGCTGCTCCTGTTTGGGGTTGTCTACATGGTGAATTGTTGGAGAAATAACACATAAAATTCTCGTAGTTTAGCACATTTTAGCACTTTCTTGAAATGTTAATGGGTGTAAAGTAAAATCTTATCATTTTACCCAGATACATTCTTGCATTTCGTAATTTCCATATACTATTTTTTATGGGTTTGAAAAGCCCATCATTGTGGCCCAGCCCACAAATCTCGTGAAAGGAATCCGACGGACAATATTGGCGGGAGTTTTATCATTCAAAAACAATTAATTCATTAAAAAGAATTTTAGTTTCTCTCTGCTCTCTTTCTCTCTCTATTTATATATTCATCGAAAAATGTAATGATGAGCCAAACAAGCCGGGACCAGCAAAAAGCTCAAAAAATGGAAACAACGACACTTCACAACAGCTCAAGAAAGCTCCCCAAACTTAAGTCCCTGACCGGCACAATTTCGCCGATCAACACCGATTCCAAACTTATCCGGTATCTCTGCTCCGGCGTCGACGACTTCTCCTCTCCTACTATTACTGCCAAATCCTCCTCCGGAAGTAATAATAATAATTATTATGATAATAATCTAAACAATGAAAATAAAAGTTTTATAAGGAAATCGTCGTCGTCATTTTCGCCGCTGTCTTCGATAGAAAATGTGATGATGATGCAGTCTCCGTCGTACAGAACGCCGCCGCCGGTGATGAAAGTAGTTGATGATGATGTGCTGGTGATGGATGGGATATTGCTAGATTCTCCGGTTTCTTCTAAAGGAAGTAAAGCTTCTTCTATTAGGTATCTGACGTCATCATCTGATTATTCTAGTGGTGAAAGTGACGGTCCTTCCTCATTTAAGATGGAGTTTTGTCGTTCTTTGGAGAATTTTGGACACTGCCGTTACGGCTCCAAATGTCAGGTTTATCTCTCTTATCCATTCACTTACAGCCGTTTGATTTTTGTGCTTGTTCTTTATTATCAATTATGAACGTTAGATTAAATGATTGTTGATCAAAGTCTTGATATAATGCATTGATCAACAAAATCAGAAATCAGCTCTCTTTTCTCTTCCTCTGATCGATCAAGACCAGATAGATTTATGTGATTATTTTTGAATACTTTATAACCGTTAGATTTGGTGATCGTTATGGCTTTGAATGAACTATCGCGGCTGATCCTTTTTTTTTGTTCATTAAGCAAAAATTAGTAACAAGGTTATATCTAAGAATGATTTTTGATAAACAAAGCAGTTCATAGCCGTTAGATGATAGCGATCAATTACAAACGGTTAGATTTTCGTGATTGTTTGGCGGCAAATTAGAAATGAATGGAGCTAAGGACTTTCTTCCTGAGGCGGTGCAAAATTGAACCGTATATATTCATAAGTAGGACGCTCAGTCTGTTTAATGCGTGTGGCTTAGCGATATAAAATTTCGCTGAATTTAGAGCCTGAGAAACAATGCCGAAGAACCAAAAAGTACGTTTACTTTTGAAAAATTCGTTCTTTGTTTAAGTCATTTTCCGGTGATTAGGACAGCCGGAATTTTAAGAAAGAGCGATACGTGGTGTCCTCTCTCTTCTTTGTTATTCGCTACATCGATTTTGATTAAATTTGTGATGTTTTCAATTTGCAGTATCACCATCTTTTCAGCGAGACCAACAGACCCTCCACAGTAATTAAACGCCAGTATATTTTATTGGTTATTTAAAGCAAACAAAATCTTGATAAGACTAATTATATAATGGCGGACTTCTAAAGGGTTTAGATTGACGTATTTGTGCTAAATTATACGTTTTCCGTTTGCTTACACATATATATTCTTCTATGAAGATATCTTTACCCAGGCCATATGCCCACGCCGACGTTCGTCGTTCTTCTCCTACGCCGGCAGCAGCTGCGCCAAGAAATTTCAATTTCAATTTCAATGAATCTGAATTCCCCCGTTTGGGCGCGAGTTTAACAAAAACCAGAAACTCTGATACAGTGGAAATCTCAACTTCCTCATTCGCCGGCCATGAAGAACTCTCCAACAAGGAAATCCCGAAACCCATTGTCACTGATGAACAACTTCCGGAGAAAGGCCCCACCAATGATGGCACATTTCCTGCTACCACCGATAAAGAACTGCCGCTGGAAAGCCCCACTGTTGATAGCATAATACCCACTCTCACTGATAAAGAACCCTCGGAGAGAAGCGCCGGTAATGATAACACAAATCCCATTGGCAGTGATAAAGAACTTTCAGGAAAGAGCGCCACTGTTGATATCAAACATAAAGATTGGTCCCCCTTGGATGATAAGATTGAGTGTGTTTTACCAAAAGACAAGGCGACCAATTCCCGATCATCTAGAGAAGATGTTAACGCTCACATCAATAACGTTCTTTATGGTCCGCGTAGTGGGAAGAGGAAACCTGGATTCCCTGCTCTTGAAGAATAAGTGTACATTGCAACCCATGATCACCTCTGAGGTTTTCCAACTCCGCTCTATCCGGTTTATCTACTTCAATCTTTTATCCTCATCAGATTGAGTGATCGGTTAAGTACAAAGTTAGTAATTAGAAAAAATATAACATAGCCGCTTTACATGAAATTTTACTGATATTAACAGGTAACCACTGCTGTACAGAACAGGAGGAACATACACAGGGTAAGAACCATGATTTCATAAACTTCGGCATCATTTTCTGGCAATGAAATCCTTCTCCTTTTGGGTGCTTTTTGCCAATCATGTGCACGTGTGTGTATGCATGATTCTATATGCTATTTGTCCTTATATGCATGTGCATGTACTTCTTCTACAAGTAAACTGCTCTAGAATGAAACCCATGAATTATTGACCATGTCGTATTTGTGATATGTGCTGATCCCGGAGAAGAATTCTGGAATAAACATATCATCCTAATCTGTTATGTTTCCTTGACAAGCTGCACTGTTATTAGTTGAAGATTGATTTTCCATGCATACTACTTTAGGATTATAACATTATGTGTTTTTAGTTAATAGGGTTTAGTTACTATTCGACCCTTTGCTTTCACAAGTATCTGGCAAAACTTGTAGCTATTTTTCCTTATTCTGGGTTTAGCATTAGCAAGGTTCAATTTATAGTGTTGGTTTATGTCCATAGTTTTATTGAATCAAATTTCAATTATTTGATGGAATTTTGCATCAACATTTGAAATAAAATAATAATATGATAAGTATATAGTGACAAGAATGGGATTTTTTAATCAGTCCATTGTTTTAAGATTAAATTTTATTTTAATAATTTCCATATGATATAGTTTGTGCATTAAAATTAAGAACTAATTAGTGTTATGATAAAACCTAGTTCAATTAGGAATTCAGTTTATCATGGTTTTGTAAAGAGCCTTATAAGTATGCAGTACGCAGAAATAAAACAAATGGAAAGGAAATCTTTTTTCTAAAAAGAAATTTTCCATTTTGCAAATCCTAATAGAAGAAAGCAGTGAAATTGCATGTTTCTTGCTACTTAATACTGTCGTTAGTAATGTATTTAAATAACTATTTGCTTGCAATTTTAAAATAAGGTGTTTTAATTTTTCTATTAATTGTTCATCGATATCTTTGAAGAACATTTTAATAAAATATTACATTAGTGAATAAATTTTATAATATCGAAGAAACAGATTGAATCAGCGATTAGAAAAATGAACAAACAACAAGGGTTCAATTTTAGGAAATAAGAGAAGAAAGGTTGGATTCAAAGCCAAGTCAAGTCATGACAATGGGTTGCAGATCTAGCTGAATAAGAAGCAAAATATATTGTAGTGCCACTATCAATTATTTGTCCCAACAAATCAACACAAAAATCACCAATTGATGGTATAATTTCTGATACTAATAAAACCCAACAACATTCGGTTGATGAAGTCAAGGCCTTGGCCACAAAACAAGCAAATTCTGATGACGACAATTGGGTATTGGAATTTCCGACGGAGTTTATGGAAAAGAGAGTGGTTGATTAATGTTGTAACTTGCAAATAAATATCGTATATGAGCGATGATTGATAGAGGGGGTGTGTTTAATATGAAAATGAGATATGAAATGGTAAGAGAATAATAAAGCGAAGCTGGAAGTTTCCTTAAGAATTTATGGTCCAGTTGTTTCCTAACATGTCGGCCTCATGTTTTCTAGTTCTCAAGAAAATTGTCTCTACTTGATTTATGCAATAGTTATAACCAAAATCACCGATTTTACTTTTTATTTTTCAATTATTTTTACTATTTAATTAAAAATATTGATTTTATTTATTTTTATAACATATTAAATTTTTATATACTGTAATTTATGAATTCTTTATCTAAGATTTAAAATTATTTTTAAATTTTATCCAACAATTTTATTTTTTTTATTTTTTTACTTAATGATAGAGTCTGTACCATATTATTTATATTAAAATATCATCTTCTCAACTTGCCAAAACTGCTATCCTTCCATAATCAGAAGATTATACAATGGAACGATAATTTCATACCATATAAAATATTATTTAAATTTACATAAAATGTTAAATACTATTATTTTTAAAAATTCATAAATATATATATTATATTTAACATATAATATTTTATTATGATTTCATATATTTGTTTTTATCATTATATAATTGATATATATATATATATATATATATATATATTATTGATACTCTTCTTAATAATTATTTTTACTGCAAATTAAACTTATAATTTTGAATCTTATATTATTTAAGTATTTTAAAAATTTTTGATTTCATGAATTCAAACTCTTAAAATGTATACTAAATATCAATAAAAATTTAATGTCATATGGGGAAGTTTTCTTGGACATCTTTGTATAAAAAAAATATATATAAATATTTGTTTAAAACAATGTAATATAGAAAGTCCATTTTACAAACTAAAACCTATTGGATTTTTAATATTAGTATTAGCATGTTCAAGTTTATTATAATTATGTTGATCAGACCAACACAATTTATTCATGATATAATTAGCATATTATAATTATGAATGTAATTTGTTGATGACATGATTAGTGTGTTTAAGTTTATTATAAACAATCAACATAATCCATTACCATTTTTATTCATGTTAGAGCTGCATGTAATTTATTTAAATTTATGGTTAGATATCCATATCAAATCTATAAACTATTTAGTGTATTTATATGTTATTATTTGATTTTCACAATATCTATATATATAGTTTCGATGATTAACCTATAGACGAGTACAAATAGAGACACTTACCCGATTGATCACTGGTAAGATGTGGAAATGAATGAAGAAAGAAGCAAGGCTGCCTGGGATGAAAGACATAAAAGATAAGTTCGATATCATGATGATATTCTTTCTTCACCGGTTATTATCATCATTAGCATCAACCCAATCTGCAATATTCACATCTACACCCAAATTAAGACTCTAATTATTTGCCTTCAATCGCAAGGAAAGCTTAAATCATTCATATCAACCCATGACCTGGCACTTTTGTTGCTTCCTTCATTATCAAACTCCATCATCTCCTCTATTAAATTAAATATATTTTTATAAAGTATTAGATATATAATCATTTATTAACAGTAATAAAGTTATAAATTCAAATAATATAATTAAAATTATTTTTTATTAATCATAAAATATTAATTATATATATTAATCTTAATATAAAAATTTATATAAATATTCAAATAACAAACAAATAATATTAATGTTCATAATTAACAAAATAAAATAAATCAAAAATATATATTATTTATTTTATTTATCTCCAAATGATAAAAATTACATATAGATTTTAACGATGATTAACGAGTTTGGGTTGGAGTCTACCCGACCTCTGACTCACTGACTCTGCCAATATTCATAAATTTTATTTAATAAGTTTATTTTGTAAATTTAACAGTTGTTAAGTATGTAGATAATATAATATTAAAATATATATCTCAATTAATTAATTATTTTTTTATTAAATTATAAAAAATATTTTATTTTGGTATGGAGTGATTAGAAGGATGAATATTTCGAAGGTGGTCTGATAGTAATAATTGCGTCACAGCCAAAAATTAAAAGAATTTATTAATGGACCGTCAACTCAGTATTATATGTTGATAATGTCCATCAAAATTACAATTATATCATAATTATACCTTTATTTTTAGAAACACTAAAAAAAATAATATTTTTATTCATTAATATTTATTATAAATGTAAATTTATATATGAAAATAATTTCAACTTCTCAATGTAATGGTTTTTCAAAATTTTTTTGGAATAATTACAAAATTGACCCTTTTATTATGCTGTAATATTAAATAATTTCAATTTATAAAAATAACAAAATTTTTAAAATATTTATATATTTTTTTTAAAACCTAATTTTCAAACTTATGTGAGAAAAGACCCACACGGCATTTTTGGGGCCACCGGAGTCAAAAGGAAATGTTGATGCAATCATTGACTTCACCCCATTCCACTCTTTTGCCCGCCAAAAAGTATTACTCATTTCATTAATTATTGACTCATTTCCTTTTTCTGTATTAATATTAAAAAAAGTATTTATCGACCGAAAATAATATTACATACGTATCTAAACGAGTGATGTAATTTTAAAATAATTATTTTTAATTATGTTTTTTTATTAGTCTAATTAATCAGTACTTTTTTTTTGTACTCAAAATTATCAAATTTGAGATAATTAGTTTTGTTTAATAATGATTATATTTATATTAATTAGTAAATTTAAATAGTAAAAAATAATCAAAATATTAATCTTCCAAAATTATAAAAAAATTTTTATCAAATTTTAAAGAACTACCGACATCATGAAACAATATAAATTATATATAAAAAAGCACATTTATTAAATTTATTAAATAAAAAATAATGGAAGTGTTATGGTTACGAATGCCATCATTGTAGTTGGGAGTCAAATTCTTTAGTATGTTTAAGTTCATAATTTTGATTGCAACACTTGGAAAATGACTAATTACTAACTAACTAACTAACTATATATATATATATATATATATATATATATATATATAAATATAGTATGTATGTATATATATAGTAAAGATTGCTTAATTTTAACATTGAAAATCTAATAAATGTTTTATATAAATTTAGAAAGTAGAAAATGGCACTTGTGTTCTTCTATTTGCCATGTGGGTCTAAACCAAGTGCCATTCTCTAATTAATTATCATTTAAAATAACGTTTCTTAATTAACTCGATTTCTAGTCAAATTTCATACTGTTTTTCATTTTACAAACTTGATATCTATTATAGAAAAACTTATGTATATATAAAATAAAATAATATTTATGAAATATTTTAAATGAAATTTAAATGTTATTTATATGAAAAATATTTAACTATTTTATGAATTTATAAAAAATTATTTTTTGTTCATAGAAAATAAATAATTAATGAAATAAATGAATTAAAGATATATATTTTTCGAATTAAATTATTTGGATATAATTTTTTTTTATGCTTTCCACTTATCAACTGGGCAATGGCAAACATCATTCCAAGTTGAGATATTTGGAAAATACCATCAAAAAGAAGCAAAGAAAAGAAACAAAAGAAAATTAATAAAGAAAAGACAAAAAAAAAAAAAAAAAAAAAAGAAGAAGAAGAAGAAAGAGAACAAAAATAGGTAAAGCAAAAGATGCCATTTTCCAACACAAATCAAGAAATGGTTAATTGCCATTGAAACCTTTTAAATTTAGTTATCACATATTTACACCCTTTTCTTTCCAAAATCAAACACTTTAGTCCATAGATATTGTAAAATAAAAATATCATTTCATTTGTTCATTAATCAATAGTTTTCCCAACACTTTTGTGTATATGACAAGCTTCTTTAAAATATTTTTTCAGCAATTTGAAAGTCTTTAAATGGAGAATTTTTATGATGTATAATTTGAAAAATTAAGGATGAAAATGTAACTAAAACAAAGTTTAGGGGTGTATTGGTAACTAAAACAAAGTTTAAGTATGAAAGCAAGAAACAGGACCCGAAATGAGCGGGTCAGAAGTATCCGCTTTGGCTTTTTCTATTATTTAAGAACTCTCTTCCGCTTGAGAAAAATATAGTAATAATAAATAAATAACAGTGAAAAAAGAAAAACAACTTCCATTATTAAAGCTTTTATTCTATGAATTTTTTCATAGTTGTTGAACTCCTTTCACATTCCAACTCACTCACTCACTCACAGAGCCCTGCACTTTAGATCCAGGTTTGTCTCTTTATACTCTTCACTTCTGTCATTTTACCAGTTCATCTTGTTTTCTTGCTACTGGAAAGTGGGTTTTAATAGCTGTTTGAGTCGCTGATAAAAAGAGGAAAAAAGTAAAAGAGACCACATTTGAAGGTGGGTTTCTTTGTGTTTGTTGGTTCTGGTAGAAGAAAGCGGGAAACTTTAGCTTAAATGAGCTACAGGGTAGTTCTTGAAGCTTGGTGTGTTTGTAAAGGTTTAGTCTTTTGAAACTTTTTCTTCCATTTTCTTGCTGACCAAACAGGGGAAATTTGTGTTTGGAGTGTCTTTTTTAGCAAGTTGAGTTGATGATACTTGAGTTTTATTGAAGCTGGTTAGTCGGTTTAGCTTGTTTTCATTTGTTTTGTGATCTTTTGATTGGTTTTGTGAAATTGAAAGGCAGGTTCTGGGGTTTCTGCTATTTTCTTATATACTCTTCTGGCCTGTACACGCTGGTGATATTAAGAAAGGGATAGTAAGGGTAGTTATTTCTACTATCTGTTTGGTTATTGAGAAAATGAGCGGATCCAAAGGAAAGAAAACTTGAACGAAATCATTTGCCGTTTTCTTGTTCTGGTTTACTTAATTTCACGATTTTGATTTAGGTTAACAAAAGTTGTCATTGTTATTGCTTTATCTTGTCTCAAATTCGTAACAAGTAGTACTAAGAATCACAGTGGTTTTTCCATTTGTCTCAGTAGTTCAATTCAACTGATATTTTGTTTCTTGTATATTAAGAATTATAACATTGCTGAAATTGCTTTTTTCACCTCTTGTTGTCAGTATATGATGCATACCAATTTGAAGAACTTGAGTGTTTGCTTTATTATTTGCAAATTATATTTCTCCATTCTTCATTACCCTTCACTTGTGGTCCAGGAAATGTTTTTTCATTTATGAATGGGAGCTAGGAAGTAGCAATCTAATCTAGAGTGAATTATGCGATAACTGGTAAGTTGGGAAAGAAGTTGAATCATTACTCCAACCGTGGAATGCTGTTTTTGATCATTTGAGGCCTCCAAAGGTTGTAGAAGATGGAAGAGATACAATCTCAGTCAGATAATTATAGGTCATCGTCATCTTCAGCAAGTAGTCCAGCAAGCAGGGTGCCATCAAGTAACTTCTTTTACTTGCGTAAACCTGGTTCAATTCGACAACCAATCTCATTCGAGGATTCACCTGAGTGGGAGGATACAGATATTGATGTCAGGGTGGAAGAAGGAGGTGACTCCATCAATGTCGCTGCCACACCAGCATCGGCATCACTATCAAAGATCAATAGTGGGTCCATGCTATCGCCACCATTGCCGGAGAGTGCAACTGTGCCAAAAAAAATTGCTGGAGCTTCTGTTGTGTGGAAAGACCTGACTGTTACAATCAAGGGTAAAAGGAAGTACTCTGATAAAGTTGTCAAGGGCTCAAGTGGTTATGCGTTGCCCGGTACAATGACAGTGATCATGGGCCCAGCCAAATCCGGGAAATCCACGCTGCTAAGGGCTATTGCAGGTGCGTTCTGCCTAATTCGTTGTGATCAGCAATTAAACTTCTGCAGTTAGTTATTGTTTACTTTAGCGGTGTTTGAAGTTGAAAACCATGTCTATATCTCAGGAAGATTGCATCATGCAGCCAAAACGTATGGTGAAGTATTTGTGAATGGGGCAAAATCACGCTTGCCTTACGGTTCATATGTAAGTTCTGTCTTTCAAGCAAATTTTTTTTTTGTTTTACTTCAAAAGTCAAGATAACGGTCTCTTTAACTGAACTTTGTCCTATACTATCTTTTCATTGTGATAATTATCCATTCATTTTCCTTGTAGTTGGTACCTTTAATGTTAATATTGTAATGCAATTAGTGTTCTGAATGGTATAAAATCTGCTTATGTCTTGTACAACAAAAGCTTTTTGAGGTACCATGAGGATAGTCATGGTCAATTCTTGTCTATTGTATGTGATGTTGATCGACTAGCTCATCAGTACAAGCTTTGTAATTGTTTCAAAAATGTAGCCTTTCTTGATGGCGACATTACAAAAATAATATAAAATTTCATTTGTTGGGGCCTTGAGATTCTGCATTTACTCTAGTGTCCATTCCTGTTTGTGATATTTTGTCATCTACTTAGTCTTTGAGTATCTCATCTATGCATATATCTCATCTTATTGCATCAGTGTAAAATCAAATATTAATCCAATTATATGTTGATTATAATGAAAAACACTTGTTAAACTTTTATAGACTTCATGTTCTTGACCATGCTTGGAAGCTTAGATCATGTCCATTCATCTTATAACTATCCTTGACAGTAAAATGTATGTTTTGTTCTTGCATGAAGTTGGGGTTTGTGACTTTCAGTTATCTTCCAATTTGCAGGGTTTTGTTGAAAGGGAAACTACTCTGATAGGATCTCTGACTGTCAGAGAATATCTGTACTATTCTGCACTGCTTCAACTCCCGGGCTTTTTCTGCAAGAAAAAGAGTGTGGTAGAGGATGCAATCCATGCCATGTCGTTGAGTGATTATGCAAATAAATTGATAGGAGGCCACTGCTATATGAAGGGCCTTCCTAATGGTGAGAGACGGCGTGTTAGCATTGCTCGGGAACTTGTGATGAGGCCTCATATCTTATTTATAGATGAGCCACTTTATCATCTTGACAGGTTATCAGATTCTTCTTTTTCCAGCCTTGTTTTGGTTTCAAGGATCTTGCATAGAGTTTCACACATCTATTCTAGATGAGTTTTTCTGTGTAACTGTATTTGTTCTATTCTAGCTGCATAGGAACGACTGACTTAAAATTTAGATTTTTTTTATCATTTGAAATATACTTAAGTGCACATGTAGTTTACAAAAATGAATTCCCCACATAATATTAAATTCAACAGAAGATTGCAAGTACTTGGCATGGCAAGAAGCTGTAATCACTAAGCAAGACTGATTCACCGATTCTGCAACATATCTGGCCTTGAAACTATCAAGTCATTTTGTTTTAAATAAGATGATGTTCTGATCATATATCCTTAGTCACGGTCTGGAATCTGGGCTGAATTGCTGCATGGTCACAGTGACTTTTACCTTTTGTTAGGAGTGAGCATTTGGTCAGTTTTTTCAAACTGGAAGTTTTCTAGTTTTGAAAACTGAACTGAAGTAGGTTGCTTTGGTTTGTTTTTCAGTCTTTTTAAGCCTTTTCTTTTTCTTTTTTGGTTTGATTCAGTTTTTATAATGAAAATTCTTTATTGTAGAAACCGAACCAAGCTTGGTTGGCCTGGTTTGATTGTGTCATCAATCACTAATTCTATTGCCCCAATAGGTCTAACTTTTGGACTTTTCTCATGATCAGTGTCTCTGCTCTGCTGATGATGGTTACACTAAAAAAACTTGCTAGCACGGGCTGCACTCTTATCTTTACCATTTATCAGAGCAGCACGGAAGTATTTGGCCTCTTTGATCGAATTTGCCTGCTTTCAAATGGAAATACATTATTTTTTGGAGAAACTTTAGCTTGCTTGCAGGTAAGATACTAGAAATATTTTTCTTTGTGCCAGCTATAAATAGAGGAACAGTTCCTAATATTAGCATAGGCCATCTTATATGTGTCATTATATGTAGCGCTTCATTTGGTTGGTCAGAGAAAATTGGGAATCTTTTTGTGCTTTAACCAAAGATACCTTCTTTCATTCTTTTGGCATCTGATCATTATATAATAGATGCTGACTGACGACATATCTTTGTTTGGTGATGAAGCACTTTTCAAATGCTGGATTTCCTTGTCCCATCATGCAAAGTCCTTCTGATCACTTCTTACGGGCAATAAATACAGACTTTGACAGGATAATCGCAATGTGCAAAAACTGGCAGGTAAAATCTTGCCAGTGCAATAAATGGCAACCTTTTGGACTGAGTGGTTGAGTAATATGCTAATTTAGTCAAATATATTTGTCATGTTAAATTAACAAATTATCAATATGGAATCATGGTGACAGGACGATGGAGATTTTTCGTCAGTGAATATGGATACTGCTGTTGCCATACGTACACTAGAAGCAACATATAAATCATCTGCTGATGCTGCTGCAGTTGAAACTTTCATACTGAGGCTCACAGAAAAAGTATGGATGTAAAGCTTGTAATTCTCTTATCAGATTTTGTTTACCCTATTTGCATATTATACCAGGTCTTCATCATGTGTGCATTATTTGACCACATGGGGCACTTGAGAGTGGCTTGTTTGTTCGTTCTTTATTGGTAACACCTGGATCAGTTGCTCGTGCCAAATCTTCACTGTTACCAAGTACATAAAGTCTTCCACTCTAGGGAAAGTTGTATCTCAAATGCCATTAATGAGTACTTAAAGCTAGAGTGAAACCAATTTCATGCTTGGCTTAATTGAGTAACCATATTGTCTTATGTCCTTATTTCTGCAGGAGGGTCCTTATCTTAAAAGCAAGGGAAGAGCTAGCTGTGCTACAAGGATTGCTGTTTTGACATGGAGATCATTGTTAATCATGTCAAGGGAATGGAAATATTACTGGCTTAGACTTATACTATGCATGTTTCTTACGCTATGTATTGGTACCGTATTTTCCGGCCTGGGGCATTCCTTGTCTTCAGTAGTGGTGAGCTTCTTAGGATAAAACTTGAAATCAGAAATCTGAGTTCTATCTGTAAGATTACTAAAGGAAAAGAAGGGAGAGGAGAGATGATTGATTTTCAATCCTAGTCAAATAAAATATTACATAGTACATCAAACTCTTGTCCCTGCATGTTAAATGTGCTCTCCACATTTGTTGTCTAATTGTCTTGAATTATTTCTTCTCTGGATTCAGTTACTCTGATAAGGTTCATGAATTGATTCTTCAACTTCATATTGCAGATGAGAGTTGCTGCAATATTCGTCTTTGTGTCATTTACTTCACTTCTAGGAATTGCAGGAGTACCTTCGCTTTGGAAGGAAATCAAGGTATATATTTCTGATTTTATTGTCTTCCATAATGTTTTGAATAAAATATATTTCTGGTCGAGTAATGATTAGTCTATGCAATTTACCACCATTTTTAGTAACCTTGATTTCCTTTAGCCATACATTGACTGATTCAGCCAATAAATTTGTAGATATATTCCAGTGAAGAATCAAATGGACATTCTGGGGCATTAGTCTTCTTACTTGGGCAGCTTCTCTCAAGCATCCCATTCCTTTTTCTCATCTCCATTTCATCAAGTCTTGTATTTTATTTCCTGATTGGGTTGCGAGACGAATTCAGCTTGTTAATGTACTTCGTTTTAAATTTCTTCATATCTCTCTTGGTAAATGAAGGGCTTATGCTGCTCATCACTTCCCTTTGGCAGCACGTTTCCTGGACCGTCTTGACCCTAGTATCAATACATGTAAGTTGCATTACAGGCATTGCTTTGGAGGTCATGTTTCGGGTTTTTAGCTTTTGCAACAATGTTATCCGCAAACACAAAAACTGTGTTCAAAGCTGTGCACACATTCACAGTTGATGATGTTAGGAATTGATATTGTAAATTGATTTTAGAACTAGTGAGATCAATGTCTCAATAACTATGGTTGATTGCATCTTTGATTTAACACAAATTCCGATTCTCATATTGAACGTATGTGGTGTTTCAGGTAGTCATGATACTTTCTGCAGGGTTTTTACGAATTCGAAATGCTCTGCCAGGACCATTATGGAAATATCCAGTAGCTTATATTGCTTTTCACACATACTCCATTCAGGCAAGTGAGCTTGTGGCTTTTTCTGCATTTCTTTTCAATCTGCTTCTTATTATTTATGATGCTGGTCAACTTAATTTTAATCTGCTTTCCGATTATCTGTTTGTAATTACAGGGGCTTTTAGAGAACGAATATCTAGGGACTTCGTTCGCGGTTGGAGAAGTGAGGACCATTTCCGGGTTTCAGGCTCTCCGGAGTGCATACGATATCTCTTCAGACAACAATTCCAAATGGAAGAATCTCCTTGTGTTGTTTCTAATGGCAATTGGGTATCGTATACTAGTGTGGGTTGTACTACATTTTCGTGTCGGAAAAAACAAATCTGTACTTAAGTTTTGCCGGTGTCATCAGGATACAGACAGTTCCAGATAAGTTGGAAGTTGCAACACCAGCTAGTCTTGCTTCTGTTGAAAATTGTAAGATGCCCATGTTTTTGTTTCAGGTAAGCAACTGATGATGAAATATAGAAATGCATTCTTCAAAATGTTTCTGGTCAGCTTCTGGATTTGTCCTTACATTATTCATTGTAGTTGGAGGTTAGAAATTGGGGTGGTAATTCATACTGGTTGGTTGGATTTGAACCATGTATAACTAGTGTAGAGCAAAGATGGGTCGAGCGAGTGTGAAGTTTCACTGGTTGGACCAAGGTATACATACAGCACAGCCATGTTTACAGCCAAACTTAAATCTTCTGGAAGTGACAAAGGTGCTTTCTTGGAAGTGTGGCCTATTTTGGTCACTTCCTCAACTGCTACTCTCGTCCTACACCAATCTCAACTTTCATTCTTGGATTTGTGTGCCCGTCAGATGTTTCCCAATTTGGTTTTAATGATGTGCAGGGTCAAATTTTCAAACCGTGCCTGACATTTTGAACATATGCACTCTGAAAATCAAACCCACCATTGAAAATGGCAGAATGTGCTTATTATATCGTTATTAAACAAAAAAAATGAGCTATATGAATCATCATCGACCATTGAATACAATACAAATGATATTGAATTACCGATCTAGGAATGACCAACCATTCAAGTTACATGTTTAGTAGGGGCCCATCCGTATGAAACTAAGAGGCTATAAACCCAATACAAACTTTGAGTTGTTATGAGCCATTGGACATGGGTTCTTCGGCTTCAGCTTTCTTCTTAATCTTGTCCTCTAAATCTTTGATGAATTGATCCATGTTCTGATGTGATGATCCACTAGGTGACACTGCATTTTGCAGTGTCATTTTGACCTCTTTGATTCTGTTCTTAAGGTCTTCATTTGACTTTCCACACATCAGACGGTTAATATTGTCTGCAACTTCCTCTTTGGAGATCGACTTCTCGTCAGAAAGACTGATCCCAATCTTCCAATCATCAACCACTAGTTTCCTGTTGGTGAATTGATCAGTATAGAGAGGAAAACACAACAATGGTACTCCACACCATATACTTTCAAGCGTAGAATTCCATCCGCAATGCGTTAAGAACCCTCCGATTGCGGGATGGGTCAGTGCGGAACATTGACTGCACCATGTTACGATGATTGAACGGTCAGCAACCTCTTGCTTGAATGCATCAGGTAACGGATTCTTATCATCCGAACTAACGATATCCGGACGAAGCACCCAAAGGAAAGTCACTTTGCTAAGAGCGAGTCCATTTGCTATCTCCACAAGATCATTTTTAGCAACATGGGCATAGCTACCAAATGAGACATACAAGACCGAGCCACGGGGCTTATTGTCTAGCCATTGGGTGCAGTCGGACTCGGACCAAAGGCTTGTGGCCACATTGCTATGCCCAAACTCATCAGGAAAAATGGGTCCAATGGCATAGAACGGAGTTTTGGGTTGGAGAGCTGATATGGTGTCAGACTCAAGTTCTTGGACAGTATTGCATACAACAAAGTCTGCATTTTTAGTGTCGTCGAAGCTTTTGAATATAATTTGATGGCAGACCGATGTTGTTTCAGTTTCTTGAAGATATGACATTGTGTCCTTTAGTTCAATCCCTTTGACTCCTGGTATATATTCGATCCTGTCTTCACGACGATCTGCTCGTAAAATTATCAACTTTTCTTTACCATATATCAATGACTGTAATAAGATTCTGAAAAATTATAGTAAATGGACATAACCAACTTACCTTGGCAACCAAAGTGGCCATGTATCCTTAAAAGATCCAAATGGAAATATAAACTAAATACCAGAGCAGCTTCTGTCCAGAAGGAAACTTGTAATAATCCAAATTTCTTAGCGATCTTTGAACCCCAAACAAAGAATGTATCAGCAATCAAACAATGGACATCCTCTCCAGAAGAAACAATCTGGGCCACAGCCTCCTCTGCATGGGCTGAGAAAACATGCAACAAGGCTGCCATGAATTGGTCATGGTTCAGTGACCTATCGAACCCAACCGGAAGCCCGTCCGATATAGTGGTGTAGCGGATATCAAGGCCCGATTCGCAAGCCTTAGCGAACATGTCTGGTCCGGCTCCGGTTTTGGTCTGGGCTGCCTTGGAGGTTTGGTGGTGGATAGCATAGGTATTGATGAAGGTGATTCTGAAACCTTGTGCAGCAAGCTTCAAGGCAAGATTAACAAATGGGTTTAAATGGCCTTGAAGAGGGTAAGGGATGAAGATGGCATGAGGCTTCTTATGTTTACTTGACATTTTTAGCATTGTAACCGGAACTGGGCTAAAATCGAACTTCTCCGACGATATCAAATATAGATCAAACTTTTTTTCAGAATCACGGCTTCTAGGTTGAAATCAAACGATACACCCAACTTTTTTTTGGAATCATATCACTGGCCCTACATATCGAATTCAATATCTAACAGGTTCAAGGATTGAAGAAACATTGTTATCCATAGACACAGACAGAAGATTCTTCTTGTCTTTACAGAGAGAGGGAGGGAAAGGGTGTGGATTGGTTCTATACATAATATATAATGATCTGGTTGGCCTCATTTTCGGGTCTGTGAGGAGTGGGTGGTCATTGTTCTATCCATGGCAGAAACTTAGGCTCAAATTCAGGATATGGAATTGCTTTATATATATATATATATACTGAAACGTGATGTTATTTCAACCTTTTTTTTAAAAAAAAAATAATTCTATGAATAAGTTTAATATTAAATCAGTTCAATTTTCAATTTGATAATTTGAACTAAACTATCGTAGCTAATTATCAATAAAAGGAGATTAAGTTAATTAAAGTATAATAAACCGACACAGAAATTATTATTAATTATCAGTTGAGATTTCAATTTGGATAAACATTCCGAGGAAAGATCAGCTTCATTATTATTATTATTATTGTAGTCACCCGGTAAAGGTCGACACACCCGAACATGCATCTTGCCAGCTGTTGATTTTTGGTTTCGGTTCTTATTTGATCCCAAGCGGTTTTGAAATGAATGGTTTCCCTGTATCAAGATGTATCTTGCAGCAGAAAACGTCAACTGCTTTGATTGGTGTTAAGATGCTACTGCTTATGATTATGATGTTCTACCATGTGAGTCGGTGCCATATCTCTTCAAAAACTTTTGGCAGCCATCATGCTCATGGTCGGGAAATTGTATTTTCTTAATTTAGCCCATCCATGCATCGGTTACCTTTCCAGATTAGCATAGACTTCCACAATTTTTGAGGCACTGATTGCCTTGTTAGGGGACCAAACGAAGGCACCAAAAAATTACAACTACTCCGAAAATCTCTGGTCATTTGTTCAAGTAAATAGAGCTGCAGACTGAAAAGTGGGAAAAGAGAGCCTTTACTCCTAATTCAGGAATCTAGACCGGTTTGAGAAACCTATCCTGCTAGATCCACAATCCGGCCTTGGCCAAGAATCCAAAACATAATATAATAGATTAAATTTTATAGACGACTACCAAAATCTCAATCAAGTACAACATATACTCGGATATGTAATAAGAAACAAAAAAAGAGTGAGAGAAGAGGGTCAACATGGCACCTCCAACCTCAGAAATACCATCAAAATCATCATCCCTCTTCGCGCATAATGCTTAAATGTGAATAACAAAAACAAAAAGATTACCTATCATCTGAGCCGAGGGTGAGGCATTATTCATCAGCTAAATCAATAACCAAGCCGCTTGTTATACCCCCATCTCTGCTCTCTAACTTCCGTTGTAATTTAATCACCTCAGGCCAGCAGACGTTAATATGGAAGACCTGATTGCCCTACACTCAGTGATTGGCAACTACAAGGCCATGATGATGATGGTGGGATACTAATCTTCACGTCCATTGTGTAATCTGACTTAATCAGATAAGCCAGCCTTCCTCTTGAGGTGTTCCTTGAAGTCCATGATATCACCCTCCCACCGAGTTACTGATTGATTTTCACACACCCATATCTCCTCTGCTACCTGGTTAATTAGCCTGAAATCATGGCTCACAAGTACCATTCCTCCATCCCATTCATTCAATGCCTCTGCCAGAGAATCTATGGTCTCGATATCCAAATGGTTCGTTGGTTCATCTAATAGCAGCATGTGGGGCTGCCTGTAAGCCAGCCAAGCAAAAATCACCCTGCTCCTCTGTCCATCTGACAAATTCTTCATTGGCATCACCTGGGCTTTGCCTGTCAACCCAAACCTCCCAATTGCTGCTCTCATTTTCTCTTCCTCATTTCCTGGATACTCTTTTATCATAAATTGCAAGGCAGGCATGTCTAAGTCAAGTTTTTCAGCCAAGTGCTGATGAAATTGAGCAATTCTCAGGTGATTGTGGCGCCGAACCATGCCATCTACAGGAACCAAGTCCCCTGTCATTAGCTTCAGCAGTGTGCTCTTCCCAGCACCATTTGGGCCCACCAGAGCAATCCTAGAATCCAGATCTACCCCAAAGTCAAGGTTTTTGTACAGGATATTCTCGGGAGTGTAGCCAAATGAAACTTCCACAAACTGAAGAACCGGTGGTGGAAGCTTCCCAACATCAACAAAACGGAAAACTAGAACCTTGTCTCTAACTACCTTCTCTGTAAGCCCACCCCGCTCCATTTTTGCAAGAGTTTTCTCCTTGCTCTGTGCTTGACGGGCTAGTTTTGCTGAACCATGCCCAAATCTGGCAATGTACTCCTTCATTGAAGCAATCTGCTCCTGCTCCCATTTGTACTGTTTCATCTGATTCTCCTCCAACTCCGCACGAGTCTGAACATATTGATCATAATTACCAGTGTACATCTTGAGTTTCTTGTTCTGCATGTGTATAATATTTGTGCATACACCATTCAAGAAATCTTGTGAATGAGACACCACCACTAGTATGCGGTCAAATTTCTTTAAGGTTTCCTCCAACCAAACACAGGCTTCCAAATCTGAACACATGGAAAATAGTTACTTCTCGTTAGAACACAACTAACAAGAACAGTAAACACAGGCTTCTGAAACAACACACAACTAACACTCCACATGACAAACTAATAAAGAAATATGCCATTATTCCCAACACCAAGCACAGTAAATTGCAGTTAACAACTAATAACTTCATACGGTTTCACCAACTCATGACACCTTGAAAATGTGAATACCAATCATAGCTAGCATGATCCTAATCAAACTTATCTAAGGAAAGAAGAAAAGTTTTAAAAATGGAAAGAGCAACGTAAATTCAAAAATGCCTAGGAGTTGAATTATAAATCTAGAACTTGAAAGAAAAAAAAAAGCAAAAAACATCAACCTTAGCCATTAATGCACCGGCATGAAATAGGCCAGGAATGTTTAACCACCACGCATAAATATCCACCCAGTACCTACAAAACTTACCAAGATGGTTGGTAGGTTCATCTAACAGGAGAATAGTAGGGTTCATAAACAGAGCTCGAGCTAATGCAATTCTCATCCTCCAGCCACCAGAAAAATCACGAGTTTTCTTTGCCTGCATCTGCTTGGTAAAACCGAGACCATATAATATCTCAGCTGCACGTTTTTCTGCAGTGGATGCATCTAAAGCTTCCAGACGTTCATAAACACGTTCAAGAGTCTCTCCACCTCCATCATCCTGAACTCAAACCAGATAAATAATTGTGAAACTCATGATGATATTTCTCATGCCCAAACTTCAAAACAGAGTTAAAAATTTACATACTTGAGATGCAAGGATTTCAGCTTCCTTTTCCAATTTCAACCTCTCTTCATCACAGCTAATAACAGCCTCAAGAGAAGACATATCAGAAGCTTCAATCTCTCTGCTGAGGTGATAAATATCCATGTGATCTGGAATTGGAAGTTCACGGCAACCTATTGCAGTTAAGAGTGTTGATTTCCCACATCCATTTAAACCAAGTAAACCATATCGTCTGAAACACAACATAATCAACAGAGGGAAAAAAATCCATCAAACATGGTTCGCAAGTATATTGATCAAGTTGGGAAGTAAGGAAAGAAGATCAAACCTGCCATAGTTAAGCTCAAGCACAGAGTCGACAATGAGATCATGTCCATGAAAAGTTACTGATAATGACTCAATCTGCAAAGAGCAGATAAAATTAGTTAATCTTCAATATTATCAAGGTAAAAAACCCTGTATAAACTATTTACCATCCAATAGTACATCCTCCAAGGGATTGATTCAATCAAAAATTTTCACTAATTGAATGCCGTGATGGTATGACCAGCTATCAGGCAATCGAAAATAATTCAACTTTAGGCACCAGAATTATCATTAATAACGAAATTTTTCTCTAATTAAAAAGTTCATTACAAACAAAAAAATAAATAAATCACGAAAAAAAAAGTCCTATAAACGAAAAACTTACACGAATATCTCTAGAAAGAGGATGTGAACATAAAACAGCAGTACAAGTCCGATCTGATATCTGAACTGCCCCAAGCCCATTAGTAATTTGATCTACACTTCCCTTATCCGTCGACGCCGCCGTCGCAGATTTAGACGAAGCAGCAGTCTTTCCGCCTCGTTTGGCGGCGGCCGCAGCCTTCTTTTGTGCTGCCTTCTTCTTGCTAGCATCCGACACCATCTAAACACAACAAAAATAAATCAAAAAAATTAAGAAAAAACAAAAAGAAACGCAGGATCATCAGTAAAAACACTGAAATAATAATTAAGGAAATAAAAACATAAAATCCCTAAAAAAAGAGAAATCAAACCTTTTGTTGGTTATTGTAGATCTAGGGTTTGGAGATGTTAAATTTGGGAGATTTTGGTTTAAAATAAAAAGCTAAACCGATGGAATGCGATTAGGGTTAAATGTGAATATTTATATACTGAATCTGAGAGGGTTTTGCATTCAGCTCAAACTTGATAGGAAGCGAAAAAATTGATTGCCACGTGTACCGATCTTTTGTCATACAGTTATTTTTAAAATTTTTTTAAAATATGGAGGAAAAAAATATGTATTTTACTTCTCCAAAACGACGACGTTTGGAATTCGAAAGTAAGCGACTTTTCTACGTTGTAGCCTTTGACGCTTCTCTGTTTGCAGGAAACAGACTCTCTTCCTCTGAGTCCTCTCTATCATTCCCAATCAGGTAGGTTATTGATGATGCTATTATTAGTAAAATGATTTGATTTTCATCTTCCATTTCTGATTCCAATCTGCAATGTTTGGGATTGAGGCTTAATTGAGTGTAAAGTTTCAATTTTTTTAGCTATTATGATTAATTTCAACAAATAATGTTTGTTGATTATTCTGTTGGTGATGTGGGTTCGATGAAATTTTGATGTTTTAGTATCTGCATGAAAATCTCCACATAATTTGCTAACTTTGCTTGAGACTATCCTGGCGTCTTCCTCAACTATATCGGTGGCCTTGTTCAGATGTTCTTCACATGAACAGTAGAATAAGTTCTATTATTTACCATCCGTTTGATCATCTATTACTCTTTAAGCCTTGTCTGCATCAACTATCCTGATCAATTCTTTTTGTTTATACCTTAGAAAATTTTCGACTTAATTCGATTTTAGCAAGACCAGGTTAAGATGCATCATTAGGTTTACTGAGCTTCCTGAGCTTTTTTTTTTTTTTGACTGCCGCGCCTGAAGAGAATGGTTTTGTCAAAAAATTGCTATCAAACCTTAACAAATTGATCCTCAATCATCTTCAAACCCAATCCACCTTCACATTTAGGCTTGCAGAGCTTGTTTCAAGCAACAGCTCTAAAGGGAACTTCTGCATAGCCTTTTTAACTTCCAAAATTTGGAAGGAACAAATATAATGCTCTTGTAATGATGTTTATTGGCATGACCTGCATTAGACATCTGTAGTTAGCATGCATGCTATTTTCTGTTTCTTTTCCTATTTTTCCCCCCTTCGTATGCAGATTTCTTAAAGATGCTTGATCCCTTTTTCATTAGCGCCCGTTGTTGATGTTTTATCAGTGCTTGCGTTCTACTGAATCTAGCAATAATTGACATATCAATTTGAATAACCTGTTATCAAATTTAGCTTTTATGTGACTTGAAAAGCTCAACCTTGACTCATACACCCAATTCTTATGGAGCTGGTGAATTTCATGACTCCCTATTTATTGCTGTGCATGGTTCTTTAGTAACTTCTTGTTTAATCAAGGGGATCACAGAAAATGAATCTACTAGTAAAGGTTATAGTTTTGTCAAAAAGAAGAAACTTATGATATTGTAGCTGCTTATAGTTACTTTGATCAATTTATCTTCCAATATGCTAATTTCAACGACCCTTGTTTGTAATTGCAGTGAAAAACTACTTTATCTATTGATACATCGAACTTGTATGCATTTAAGTGGGTGATTGAAGAAACAGCTGAAATGTAAGACTAGTGATTCTCAACGAGTTTAGCTATCGTGAGGTTATCTTTAACTCTCCTGCTTTTCTGTAAGTTGAGTTCGAAAGTCAACAGATCATGCCGTATTTGTTGCCATGCGATGCTTGTTTGCTAATGATTCTGAATTTTTCTGACTGATAAACATTGGTTAAAAATGTTAGGAGAAATGAAATAAGAAGGTTCTGTAAAGATACATTCTGAGGCTGTTCATGCCATTGAAGTTCATAACTGTAAATATTGTTGACAGAAACAACAGTGTCAACAGTTGAGCATTCGATCACGAACAGGTTCGAGGGCATTCAGTGAAATGCAAAAATGGCAGCAATGCTAGGAGATGTCTAAACTATAATGCATTTATTCATGGGTCATTATTCCATAAAGGTTTATAATTTATATAATCAAATCATTTCAAACTTCATTTTTTAACTTTATTAATATTCGAATGATAAAATCAATAAAAAAAATGACTTGATTATTTATTTTAGTGAATATAAGTCATCACATGATGAGCAATTTGTTGACTGTAAATAATAAAGGAAACTTCCAAGTCTTGTATTTTGGTCTTGTGGGTTATTATTATTATTATTATTTTACAAAAAAATTAATTTTAGATTCTACAAATTAGGGGGTCTTTGATACTTAATGTTTAAATTATTTTTTCATATTTATTTTAATTAATTTGAGTCCGATATCAACTTAATTTATTTAATTAAGCCAGAGAAATATTCAAAAACAAATGTGTTAGATGGTTTGACTTTTTTTATTTAAATTTATCAGATAATTTATATATTTAATATTTAAAATGTTAGCACTTATACCATTCGAGATTTTAATTTTAATTTTAAAAATATTATTTTAAACCTAATTAACGGGTATAAATTTGACAAATTATACCAAGTAAAATAAAAAAAATAATATAATTTCTGACTGAATGTTATAAGAATGACAACAATTCAAAGCAAAATCCATCAATTGGTACGAAAATCAAATAAATGTCATATTTGAAAAAAAGAAAAACTCTAAACATATATTAAAAATAGAAAATGTTTGAATCTAATTTGCAACATATTCATCGATTGAATAATTTTTCAAGTTAATTATTAATTATAGTTACAAATTAATGAAAACTTATTCAAACTCTATTTGGTAATTGAAGAATTAAAATTAAAATTTGGATTCAATTTCATAGAATTGACTTTACCTTGTAAAATTTAAAATTTCAATTCATCATTGGTGATTCAAGAATTTCAATTCTAAAATTTTTTTAAAAAATAAAAAGTATCTTTTTATTGAAAAAATAAAAATCAAGAGATAGAAAGAGGGAAGATGTAAGTTTGGGCTTGTGACTGCTGGGCTTTATTGGGTCTATTGTAATTGTTTCTTTGTCTCTTTCTATATCTTTCTTTGACAGCTAAGCATATTGCTTATAAATACACCTTGTAAAAGTTATTGATATATGAAATACATTTCTTCATGGTATTAAAGAGGGCATAACAGCTTTTTGTTATGGACGCTTCCATTGAAAATGTCACACCCCTCTCACGTGCAATATGCTCCCGTAGAATAATGAATAGTCTCCAAACAAATAATAAATGGAAACTATTGATTATCCTACAAGGGATGTAAATTTTTTTTATATTTGTGACATAACATTTATCACTAAAGTCATAAAAATACAAACTTATACATACACGTATTCACTGCCTTTCTACATTACTATAATTACACAATATGATATATAAATGAATATTATACCAATCTAAGTCATTGCCATCAAAGGGAGTACTGCTGAGTTGGTGCCATAGGATCCGTGTATATTTAGCCATCTGCTGACCTGCGTCTATCAAATAACGAACGCTGAGTATAAAACTCAGTGGTGCTATAATATGAAACATGGTAAATATAAATCAATCACATTTTTCATAATAGCTTTCATGACATCAATTAATTGTAATATAGGTTGTTCTTAATCATAAGCATAGTTACTTCATAATACAACTAACCAAGAGTAGTTATATTAAGCAACTCATACATAGACTTATTCTTCAAAAACATAGCTGATCTATAACATTATACAACATTCATTAGAACTCTATAATAACTCATCTATCATAATACATCATCACCTATATCCATTGAATCTGTAACCTTTCACATGTACCTATGAGAAGTACAAGTTTCATAATATATATACTATATTCTTTTAACATATGCCAATATCTTTCATCATCATTATTTTCATTACATAATTACATCATGTAAGTACTTTCAAGTGTCATACTTTAACTCTGTCTTATATTCATATCATTAGCAATTCAGAGTATATTAAATAATATAAATCATTATCTCTATATGTATAACTCTGTAAACATTCAACATATAAATACTACTAATGAATAATATCATACTCGTAGCATAACATTGATGTCTTACTCTAAATCATTCCCATAATATAATCATATCATATAATCATTATGAAGTATCATACTTTATCTCTATTATGTGTTCTTGCCATAAATAAGTCATAAAATAATAAAGAATACGACTTATCAGTTATATCTGCAAGTCATTGTAAATCATCAACTGTGAGTATATCACTATAATTCTTCTGTAACATTATATCATCATCTCAGCAACATTAGAATACTATAATCATATAACATCATTTCATTAGCATGATCATTACTGCTCTTGAGCATAAGCTCTCATAACTTTATATCATTTCCTCTATGGCATAACTACGCCCAGTGCATTAGCACTGTAAACATTTGTTTATCAATGTATATATATCATTATACAACATACTATACTGTATTTCATCACTCTTTGAACATCTCTATATAAGCACAATTGTGGGGCATTCATCATTCCATTCACTATGCTTTTCATGATAAATGAATGATAATGCATGTTTGAGAGAATGCATTCATGTTTTGCATTCTCCCTCTGATTTTCCTGTAACATTTCATTTCTTTTCTGTATGATTGTGCACAATCTCAATTCGTAATTGGGTCCCTCTAGGTACCGGTACTCAACTTCCGAAGGAGGCCAATATCATAAAACTGTAGGGTTCTGTGAACCTCATATCCCTGGGGAGAGCCATTGTAACTGTATGATTCCTTTAAGAAATCCATTAATAATTGTATGACCCAGTACGTTTCTTTTTCTGATCATTATCTCACATTCACTCATTTTTCTCCTTCCTTATTCCTCAATGTCATGCCATGAGTATGAATATGTATATAGATGATTCATAACATGATATGTATGTATTATGATATGATGCTATGATGAAAATATGTAAGCATCACGATAAAATATCATATACAATCCATCTCATACATTCAGTAACATTAAATATAATAAAGATCATTTCATAACACAAATTCATTAAAACCTTGCTCATTGACCCTGATTAATGGGTCAAGATATTATAATCCATCAACTAGGAAATCACTATTAAGTATTCCCTGCAAATCATAACATATCATAGTTGAAATATCATATGTAATATAATCATAAACTATAGATATGTAACTCACACCTTATCATCTTATAACTATATAACATTGTGGTATAATAACAATCTTTCACCGTAAGCCATTATACATATTTCATATTTCATATCATATGTAATATAATCATAAACTATAGATATGTAACTCACACCTTATCATCTTATAACTATATAACATTGTGGTATAATAACAATCTTTCACTGTAAGCCATTATACATATTTCATATCTTTTGATCTTTTATAAAGAAAGAGCATAAACATCATATAATATTTCTGTCTCTATAATCATTCATCTGTTGATCTCATTTGATAGATCATGATATCATAAAACATGATTTATATCTTTTAGTAATAAATCTCAATATATTAGCCACCATTCATCATTGTAACATAATAATATCATAATTGAAAAAGATAATTATCATATAAATTCTCTATAGTCATAATACTTTTACTATTGACCTTATTAAATAGGTCATGATATCATACAATGTAAACTATACTCTTTGGCAATCACCTTTACTTTAACATTGATCATTCATGTTCATAGTATAGTAAAATATCAAATAAAACATGTAACTACATGTTATTATCAAGGTAAGTTAATAACTTACCCGTCGATCCATTAATAATGAATTAGCTAATAAATAGCACAAACTTGTTTTCGCGATTTCATTGTATCCACATTGAAACAATGATACCTTTGTTCCTTTAGTGATGCCTGTGGCAACATTATCATTCAACCATTTAACAAAAGATTTATAACACTATTAAATCATTTAACTATATTAAGATATCATACTTTTATTTCAAAGAAATGAATCATGTAACATGTAGCAATTATATGTATATTCTTGCATTTCATTCACACTAAGTTTGTATAAGTCAGCTCAGGTCATTTACACTCTTTTCATGTCTCTAGATATTATCTAACATGTTCAAGTACCCATATTAGTCATAATAACATGTAAAGCATACATATATATCATCGCATAATTATCATCTATCACGAATCTCATCTTACATTCAAGGCATAATTACATACACAAATCAATGACCATACAAACATCATATTTAGTATATCATTTGGTTGAATCTTATGTATAACATTAAGTTCTCACATTTAAGTACTCTTGTATTAGGTTGATATGTCTCAATGTTCATTATCTAGGTAATCTCATCATTTAACCATAAGTACTATTCATATAGTCATTTAGTACTATTCATATGGTAAATTACTATTCATATCAATACATTATAGTATGTACCTTTTTAATGTCTTTTAATAAGTGTATAAGATCATGCATTTAAGAATTTTAAGCAAGGTTGTATGATAGATCACTTAGAGACTTAAGTTTGTATGCATGTTAAGTTAAAACATATTTTGCCTTTTAGACCTTTGCTTAAAACATAAAACACCCATTTTTTTTTTCATTTTTCAGCACCCAAAACATCCCCAAATGGTTCCTTAAGCTTCCTAACCCATTCCCATGACCAAAACACCTTAAAAACACTTTCAAAACTTGTCAAAAACATCAATTTAACATCATTTAATCCAAACATGCATCAAATACAATTCAACATAAGTTTACTCCATTTAACTCCAACCAACCATGAAGTAATTCTAACATTCATGAACATAAGTGTAACAAACCTTTTAAACATCATTTATACACCTTAATCAATAATTAACATGACTAATTCAAGTGATATAAGTTAGGGTTTAATGTAATCTTTACACATCAAAACATAAATTCATTTGGTTATACATAACACCAAATTCAATAACTTAACTTCCTTATTCTTTCATTATTCAATCAAAGACTTCCATTTATGCATAATCAACACAACCCTACAATAGTTTACTTCTTGATCTAAGATATAAGAAAATATAGAGAAGAAGAAAACATAAGTAGAACACATAGAACACCAAAATAGCATCAAAATCAAAATCTATGCATGATTTACCTTGGAATAGTGTTTTCTTTAAGTGAGGATGAGAAGAAGAAGGAGAAGAGGAAGAAGTAGTATGATGGAAGGGAAAAGGATAAGGAAAATGTTTTATGCATATCTTTAAGATAATAAGCTTCAATTTTTGACTTAAAAATAAGAAGAACCTATCAAAAAGTGCCATTTATCAAGCTTTGGTTCATTCCTTAATCAATCTTCTTTCTTCTTAATTACTTATTTAGATCATTATTTTATATCATAATAATATAGGCATACCCATCTTAAACTATACTTTATCATATAATAACATATTACACATGCCAAGACATCACTTTCACATATAAATTCTATCATGAAGCTTCATTCAAAATATTCAATAAAAGCATACTAGATTTACATCTTCATTACATATTCACTTCTACACTCATCTTTTCACATTGTTTTCATTTCTTTCTCTATAAATTCCATATCATATGGAATTTCCTTGATCTATAAGATATTTCATTTCATCTTTATCATGTCAAATTATTCATGCATCATATCTCATTCATACATTTCACAGACTAATCAATCTTTCACTGTAACATATGCATAAAATGCATACATACATGAATGTTGTATGTTTATAGATATGAGAGCATCTTTTCAAATTTACATAAATATCATATCATTCATATGTTTAATGTACTTTTCAATCGAACATGAGCAAGTAAACATAGAATATGTGCACGTTTATCATGGTAGTGTAAATGAGGATGTTAAAGAAAATACCACAACTAATCTTCAAAATGCTCCTTCTCTGCAAAATACCGATTAGCCCAGTCACGTCTTAGTCAGTGTTCCCTTGGATGACTGAAACTATATTCTATGGAGCAGGTCAATGATTATAGCCCTGCATGCTAAAGATAAGCTTGGTTTTGTAGATGGTTCTTATCAAATTCCAAATGAAAATGATGGAAATTTTGAAAAATGGAGACGTACCGATTCCATGGTTATTTCATGGATTCTGAATTCTCTGGCGAAAGATTTGGTTGAAGCCTTCATATATGTCACTTCAGCTAAGCAACTTTGGGATGAGCTACGGGAACAATTTGGTAAAAGCAATGGGCCACAACTCTTCCAAATTAAGTGTGAGATAAGCTGCTTCACTCAGTCAGACTTAACAATTATACTGTATTTTACCAAACTCAAGCGGATGTGGGATGAGCTTGGGTGTCTCTGTTCCATGCCCATGTGTAAGTATGATTTTGCAAAACAAATTATACAGATGGAAAATGAAGATAAACTTATGCAATTTCTAATGGGGCTCAATGAATATTATGACAATGTGCGCAATCAAATTCTCATCATGGATCCACTGTCGAATGTTAACAAGGCATATGCGATGATCTTAAGCATAGAAAAACAATGGGAAATACATACCAATGAGGGGATAGCTACTGCCATGCATAGTCGGGAGAACAGAAGATAGAATGCAAACATGCGTTATCTTGGGAAAAGAAACAACTAGAGAAAGGATAAATCTACTATGCACTGCACCCACTGTGATATGACCGGCCACACCAAGGATACATGTTTCAGAATTCATGGATATCCTGATTGGTTCACAGATCCATCTAAAAAGAAAGAAAAGGCTAATCTGATTATTGATGACTTTTGTTTGTTTGCTCGTCATGAAGATCCATCGCAGATATAGAACACCAATATGGACCTTGCCTCCATCATTAAGCAAGAAGTAGCGCGTTGCATGCAACAGCAGCAAACACAGGAATTAGCTGGTCTTACAGGTAAGAATTCAGTTATAAATTTACAAGAAAATGGCATGGATTTAGGCTCTTGGATTATAGACACTGGAACTACATCACATATGACCCATTTATCACATATATTCAAACACATTTCAGCATGCTCTTCTAAGGTTGTTACCTTGCCAGAGGGTAGCACAAATAAAATAGCTAATATAGGAAATATTACTCTACACCCCAAAATAACCTTAAAAATGTCTTATACATTCCTTCATTCAAATACAATCTTTTATCTGTCAGCAAACTCACCCAAGACCATAACATTTCCGTCATATTCTCTTCTAATCAATGCATTTTGCAGGACCAAAACAAGAGTGAAGTTCTAGCCACAGCTACCCTCAGGAGCGGGTTATACAAATTAAATAAAGACTCTTTTTCTAACAGTTCCAACAATGATTTTGCTCAATCTCAAACATGCTCAGATTTCCTACTATGGCATAAGAGATTAGGACACATTTCCAGAGAGAAATTTGCTTATATCAATGGAATGAATGTTTCTATTCCTGAAAATGTTTTTGTATGTGATATGTGTCATCTTTCAAAACAACAAAGAAAAAAGTTTTCACATAGCACAATCAAAACACAGCATATTCTAGAACTTTTACATCTTGATCTTTGGGGGCCATATTGTCACATCCGTACACATAGGCCTCGTAGTATGGGTGTGTACATGACAATAAGATTGAATGCATATGTGATATAGAAGGAAAAGATGTTAAGATGATGAATTTATATGATACATGTATTCATATTTAAATAGTGATACGAGATGTATTACTCGAGTAAAATAGGAAATAAAGTTGGTATTGATTTAATTAAGTGCATATCGTCATTTTGGATATTTAAAAAAAATACATGGAAATAGTAAATATGAGGGTGTGATTGAATGTATGAAGGTGTATGGTAAGTATGGTGTACCTAAGGTCTTAATTTAGTCAAAATCCCTTAATTTAGCCCAAATTCCTTTTCCTTCTTCATGTCATACGCCCCTCCT
>CANYBF010504850.1:0-29313 GCA_948192965.1 Dalechampia spathulata
TGTAACTGCTTCTGGTATTCGACGTCATCCACTGCACATCTCTGAACCTGCTCTGTCAGAACTGGTTTCACTTGCAACTGTAACTGTGCTATAAGACAATCGGACCGCATCTCAAGTGAACCATTCAATCTCCTCAAATCCCGAACCAACTCTAACGGCGACTGACTCAATCTAGAAAGTATCTTACGACTCAATGCATCAGCCACCAAATTGGCTTTCCCCGGGTGATAGTCGATCACACAGTCGTAATCCTTTATTAACTCAAGCCAACGTCTCTGTCTTAGGTTCAGCTCCTTCTGTTTCCCCAAATACTTCAGACTCTTGTGATCCGTATACAGGTAACAGAGCTCCCCATATAAATAATGTCGACAAATCTTCAATGCAAAGATAATGGCGGCAAGTTCCAAATCATGCGTCGGGTAATTCCTCTCGTGCGGTTTCAACTACCGTGACGCATAGGCAATCACTTTCCCTTCCTGCATCAGGACACATCCTAACCCATTAAGTGAAGCATCGCTGTAAACCACAAAATCGATACCTGATGTCGGCAAAGTCAACACGGGAGCTTACGTCAAACATGCCTTTAACTGATCAAAGCTCCTCTGACACTCATCCGTCCACATGAAAGTAACATCCTTCCGTAGCAAAGTCGTCAATGGCAAAGCTAACATCGAAAAGCCCTTGACAAACCGTCTGTTATATTAGACATGGAAGAAGATGCAAAGATTCCAATTATTTTAAAATGTTCATTCTTGGCTATAGCTGGAGCAGTCATAGATATGAAGAACGGAGCTCTTTCACTATCAGGGGGGAGGAAGAGCTTTCGTTTAAGCTGTTTGACTTGATGTAAAAGCCGACAAAGGAGGAAGATTCATGCTTAAGGATTGATGTTGTTGATCAGGTAGTCAATGACACAATGATGCAAGCTTATGGCTACCATGATGATCCACTGGAACTCTGTTTACTTAAGGACGTCAGAGAAGAAGATATGACAAAAGAAGTAGCGGCATGTCTAGAAGTGGTAGACTCGACACTCAAATTTAGTTCAAAGAAGCCTTTAAAGATTAATGCATTAGAGAAGCACGGAAGCAACAGCGGGAGGCATGATCTAGATGCACCATCGAAAGTCAAGCTCGAAGAACTCCCGAGCAATTTAAGGTATGTATTCCTTGGACTAAACTCTACTTTTTCTATAATTATTAATGCCATGTTAGATTCTAAAAAGAAAAATAAATTGTTGAATGTGTTTAGGCATTATAGGAAAGTAATAGGTTATTCTATTCATAATTTGAAAGACATATATCCATCATTGTGTATGCATCGCATTATTCTTGAAGATGAATATGCATCGCATTATTCTTGAAGATGAATGTAAACCTACAATTGAATGTCAGAGAAACTTAAATCCTAATATGAAAGAAGTAGTTAGGAAAGAGATTACAAAATTGTTAGATACTGTTGTTATATATTCAATTTTGGATAGCGAATAGGTTAGTCTCGTTCATGTTGTTCCTACGAAGGGAGGGGTGACCGTTGTCAAAAATGACAATGACGAGTTGATTCTTACTAAGACCGTCACTGATTGACGTATGTGCATTGATTTTAGGAAGTTAAATAAAGCTACTAGGAAAGATCATTTTCCATTGCCTTTATTGGTCAAATGTTAGAACAATTAGCTAAACATCCTTATATGTGTTGCCTAGATGATTACTCAGGATTTTTTCAAATTCTTATTCACCCCAATGATCAGGAAAAGATCATATTTACTTAACCCTATAGAACGTTTTCCTATCAGCACATGTCATTTGGCCTATGCAATGCACCAACTACATTTCAACGTTGCATGATGTCCATTTTCTCTGATTACACTGAACATATTATGGAAGTGTTTATGGATGATTTTACTGTGTATGGTGTAACTTTTGATGATTGTTTGAATAATATGAAAAAAGTGCTTAGAAGATGCAAAGATTCTAATCTTGTGTTGAATTGGAAAAATATCATTTTATTGTCCAAGAGGGAATTATCTTAGGACACTAAGTTTCAGCTCGGGGGATTGAAGTAGATAAGGTAAAAATTATCATGATTGAGAGGCTACCACCGCTCGCGTATGTTAAGGACATTATGATTTTTTAAGGCATACGAGTTTTTACAAGTGGTTTATTAGGGATTTTTCTAAGATAGTCAGGCCTCTCACTTATTTGTTGTCCCAAGATGTTCCTTTTGTTTGTACTGATGAATTTTTGAGCGTATTTAACAGACTGAAAATAGCTTTAATTTTCACTCTGATTGTTCAACCCTCGGATTGAAGCCTCCCTTTTGAAGAGATATGTAATGCTAGTGATTATACTCTGGGAGTTGTCTTAAGCCAACTATAGGAGAAAGAGTTTTAGGTGATCCACCATGCTAATAAGATTTTGGATGATGCACAGATTAACTATACAACTACAAAGGAGTTCCTAACATTATCGTTTACTTTAGATAAGTTCTGGTCTTATCTTATGAGGTCTAGAGCAATCGTCTACACAAACCACTTAGCAGTCAGATACATCATCAATAAGAAGGATGTCAAGCTGAGGTTGATTATATGGGTACTTCTATTATAGGAGTTTAACATCAAAATCAGGGACAGAAAGGGGGTAAAAAATAAAGTAGCGGACCATCTTTCCCGAATTAGAATAGATGAGGATTGTGTAGACAATACAGTGCCAATTAGAGAAGAGTTTCCAGATGAAAATTTATATGTTATGGATGACTCGATGTCGTGGTTTGCAAACATAGTCAATTATCTAGTCCATGGTGTTCTCCATCGAAGTGCAACTGACAATAAAAAAAATGGTTCCTTCATATAGTCAGGAATTATTACTAGGATAAACAGTTCTTGTTCAAGGAGTGTGCAGATGGGTTGATTCATCGATGTGTTCCGGATGAGGAATTCAATGGCATTCTAATAGCTTGTCATTCCTTTTCGTATGGAGAACATATGAGTGGCCAAAAACATTAGCTAAGGTGCTTCAAAGTGATTTTTATTGGCCAACACTTTTCAAAGATGCTCACGGTTTTACAAAAGCATGTGATAGATACTAGCAAAGCGGTAGGTTAGGAAGGAGGAATGAGATGCCTCTGAAAGGGATCCTAGAAGTTGAACTATTTGATGTATGGGGAATTGACTTCATTGGTCTATTTCCATCTTCGAGAAATAGCCATTACATCTTGGTATCTGTGGATTATGTTTCCAAGTAAGTTGAAGGAGTAACAAGTCCAACCAATGATGCTAAAGTGGTGATCAGATTTTTGAAGAAATTCAATTTTAATCAGTTTGGAATTCCTCGAGTGATAATCAATGATGGGGGCACTCATTTTTGTAACAAGACATTAGAGAGGTTGCTGATAAAATACAAAGTTATGCATAAGGTGGGTGGCTACTCCGTATCATCCCCAAATGAGTGGTCAGGTAGAAATATCTAACTAGAAGCTAAAATACATTTTGAAAAAAATGGTTAATGCTTCCCAGAAAGATTGGAGTATGAAGCTGGATAATGCTCTATGGGCATATCAAACAGCTTACAAAACTCCAATTAGTGCAACACCATTCTAACTGTTGTATAGGAAGACATGTTATTTGCCTATTGAATTAGAGCATTGGGCTTTTTAGGTTATCAAGGAGCTGAACATGGACATGGAATTGACAAGGCTAGAAATAGGAGAAAATTATAGTTGAATGAATTGGAGGAACTACACCTCACTACTTACAAGAATGTCAGGCTTTACAAGGAAAAAACTAAAGCTTGGCATAATCATCACATTGTAGAGAAGAAGTTCATAAAGGGACATAAGGTTCTGCTATTTAATTCACGGTTAAATTTGTTATTGGGCAAGCTGAGAAGCCAATGGTTAGGTCCATTCATAATTACATGGTTTTACCCTTTGATGTATTCGAGTTGGAAAATGATGAAGGTGGTCGTTTCAAAGTTAATGGGCATCGGTTAAAGGTATACATCAAAAGGTTGAACAGAAGAAAGCAGTAGTTTACTTCTTGGAATCCACAGTAAAACTCTAAGTTTGGGGTCATATCATGACTAGTATTTTTATTTTTGTTTGATTATTTTTATGTGTTTTGTATGATTTTCATATGTTAGTGACTGTTTTATTTATTTGGCATGATTTTGTTATGCCTTGTGTGATTTTACGTTTATGACTTTTCAAGTTTTTTGTTTCCTTGTTTCTTCAATTCTGGTGGTTTGTATTGATTAGTTATGTGTTTTCATACTTTTTACATAATCTACTATAGTTTTGTTACTTTGACCTAGGATCTGTATGTAATGATTATATCTACGATTAAAACACTCGTTTTAGCTAATGTGTGTTTTTATATTTTAGTCTTGCATTCTCACATCTATGCATTTGCTTGTTAACATGTCATTTAACATTTGTATGTAATTTAAGGTAGTATGTGTTTTAGTTGTAGCCTATCATGCATTCAAATAAGAGTTATTGCATCATTTCAAATGTTACATTTATGTCATATAAGCATATTCATACTCATTACATACCAATTTCATTTACATGTCATTAATTAGGTTGGTTTAAGCTTCTACATTAATGTAAATTCTAAGTGCATGTGCATTAACTTGCATATTCACATGTCATTACTTTCACTTTTTACTTTTTATTGTATTTGTCTTTTAGTGTTTTTCTCTCTCATGCATTAAAAGTAGTCTTTGACCAAGCATTGAATTGTGTGACATGTATTTTTCATAGATTTAAGGGTTCATCTAAGCATTTGATGTTTGAAGACTTGTTTTCCATCAAATTCCACTCCTTTACACGTTTTTCACGAGCCATACATGACTCGTGTGACTTGATCCATGAGTCAAGCTCTACTCGATGACCATGGAACTTAAATTTTCTGAAGAAACTCAAAAATTCCCCTCCAGCTAAATGGAACACAAGTCGTGTTCCATACCACACGACTCGTGTGGAATTTGCAACTTAAAAACATGAAAAAACTTCTCAAAAATCACAAAACCCATCCTTGGCCGAATAGAACACGACTCGTGTTCTACGAGACACGGGTCATGTAAGCACCACTACCCTCTTAAAAACCTAAGTTTCTTTCTTTCATTTTAAACTTTTCTTTTAATTTCAAACACACTCCATTCTCGAAAAAATTGAGTCTCCCCTTCCATTTTCCCTTCTTTTCAATCTTCCTTTACAGCACTTCATCTCACTTAGGTTCTTAGTTATAGTTTCTTTTTACCAAGTTTCTCCTTCATACTTGTCTTTCTCTCTTTCTTTTTAATTTCCATCTATTGGTTAGGGTTTTAAAAGGTGAAATATTCTTTTGAGAAGAATTGATCGTTTGGGCTTTGCTTATTTATGCTAATTTCTTGCATTTGGTGTGGTTCTTATAACTTTCTTCATCATGAGCAAAAGAAAGTTAAGTGAAACCTCTTCTTCTACTCTAACTCCATCATTTCCAATAACTTATTCCATCCATGAGAGGAGGTCGCTAATTTACATTCTAGGGAATTAATCACAACCAAATTTATTAATGATGATGCTCTAGTTCATTTAAAGTGTAAGAATAGAGTTTATGATTATCTTGAAAAGCTTGGTTGGCATCAATTTATTTTGCTTAAGGAAGAATCCTTAAATGAATTAACGTTGGAGTTCACTAGCTTAGTTCAAGGATAATTAAAGCCCTATTTGGAGAATTATGGTATTATTAAATTCAGTCTATGGGAAAGATATTTAAATCGAGTTTAAATGAGCTTAGAGATTTTTAATATGTCGTAGGATGGTATTGATGATGCTCCTGGTGATTTTAATTCCAATGATGTGTTTATGGAGTATGTAACACAGGGTCACCAGTAGTATGATTCTAGTAGTTCAAAGGTGAGCTAGATAGGTTCTCCTATCATTGGGGTCAGGTAACACATGTGTTGATAGGCAAATGTTTCGTAAGGTCAAGTAAATGTGATCTTTTCATGATCATTGGAGTGAATATAGATCTGAAAATATCCTGAGTAACTATCTAGACAACACATGTAAGGATGTTTAGTTAATCATTCTAACATTTCATCAATAAAAGGCAATGAAAAATGATCTTTCCTAATAGCTTTATTTAACTTCCTATAATCAATGCACATCCGCCATCCAGTGACGGTCCTAGTGAGAATTAACTCGTCGTTGTCATTTTTGACAACGGACACCCTTTCCTTCTTAGGAACAATATGAACGAGACAAACTCATTCACTATATGAAATTGAATATATAACACCAGGATCTAACAATTTTACAATCTCTTTTCTAACCAGTTCTTTCATATTAGGATTTAAACGTTTTTGGCATTCAATTGTAGGTTTACATTCATCTTCAAGAATAATGCGATGCATGCACAATAATGGATGTATGCCTTTCAAATCATAAATAGAATAACATATTGTTTTCCTATAATGCTTAAGCGTGTTCAACAATTTATTTTTCTTTTCAAAATCTAACATGGCATTAACAATTACAAGAAAAGTAGAGTTTAGTCTAAGGATGTGTACCTTAAATTGCTTGAGAGTTCTTTGATCTCGACTTTCAAGGATGCATCTGGATCATGCCTTCCGTTGCTTCTCTAATGCTCAATTTGTAAAGGCTTCTTTGGACTAAATTCGATTATCGAGTCTAACACTTCTAGACATGCCACTTCTTTTATCTTATCTTCTTCTCTAACGCCCCCAAGCAAATAGAGTTCCAGTATATCATTGTGACAACCATAAGCTCTCCTCACCATGTCATTAACTACTTGATCAATAACATTGATCCTCAAGCACAAATCTTCCTCATTTGTCCACTTTTGCATCAAGTTGGACAGCTTAAATGAAACATCTTCCTTCCTCACTAATAATGAAAGAGCTTCATTCTTCACCTCTATGACTACTCCAGCTGTAACTAAGAATGGACGTCCTAAAATAATTGAAATCTTTGCATCCTCTTTCATGTCGAGTATAACAAAATCAACTGGAATGACAAATGTCCCAACCATCATCGACACGTTTTCCAAAATCCTTAAAGGGTATTTTACCGAATGATCAACTAGCTGCAGAATCATCCTAGTAGGCATCATATCTCCCACCTTCAGCTTTATCGTGATAGTATAGGACATTACACTGACACTCACCCTAAGATCATTGAGAGTTTTCTCAATAGCCACTTCCTCAATTTGACACAGGATAGAGAAACTTCTCGGATCTTTCAACTTAGGAGGAAGTGTCTTGTTTAATATCACCACATTGCATTCTTTTATTAGTGTTCGTCCTATGAAAGATCCATCTACTGCAGCATTTACAATGCTCTTTATATTGGGATGAAGACCATTGTAGAAAATCTACACCAACATCCATTCCAACACTCCATGATGTAGGCATTGGCACTGTAGGTCTCTGAATCTTTTGTTTGCTTCGTGCAACGATTCACTCTCCTGCTAAGAGAAGATCAATATCTTATTGCATAGCTTAGTCATCTTCGCTGGTGGAAAATACTTTGTTAAAAATGTCTGAGCCAACTGAGTTCAATTTATGAAGGTATTTAGCGGCTTGAACTGCAACCAAGATTTAGCATTGTCCTTTAATGAGAAAGGAAATACCCTCAATCTGATAACCTCCTCCGACACCCGTTAATCTTAAAAGTGTCGCACACCTCCAAAAATGTAGCTAGATGTTCATTTGGATCCTCTGATGGAAACCCATGGAATAGTGAATTATGTACCATCTAAATGAGATTAGGTTTCAACTCGAAGTTATTGCTATTAACAGAAGGCCTAACAATACTTGGTTAAACTCCCTCAAGATTGGGCAAAACATAATCCACAAGAAGCTTATCATCTTCCATCTCGTGTTTTTATCACGCTTCTCTAATTACTCTAAGTTTAGCGTGAAGTATTCTTTCTATCTCTAGGTCTATTTCAATGCTTACATCATCTAAGGCTCTCATCATAAGATCAAGCATATTACCTATGACGGTAGAAAGAAATATCATAATAATATCACAATCAATATCATAAAATTCATACAAATCTAAACCTTAAATTAATCAATTACTCTCAAATTACTAATATTAACTAATAAACATTAATCTCCAACAATAGTGTCAAAAACTTGTTAGCATAAAAATATGTGTATCTTAGCATGCATAGTGAATCAATAAGTTTAAAATTTATAATCATTATTTTATAATTACTCCATTGCAAGAATACGAGTCATAACAACAATATAAAAGTATCATTCATTGGGATCAATAGTAGTCAAATACTAGACGTTAATTTTATTGATTATGTAAGCAAGGCAATAAAGAAATCATATTATATAGTTTATCTAATTAGCTAAGTACTAATCTAATGGTTTAATGTAAATATTTTACAATAACTAATAAGGATGGATGAATATGAATTAAGATTATTAATCTCGTGACTATTAAGTTAGCTTCAATGATTAACCTGGTTTCCACACTTTATGTTTCCCAAATCATTTAACTCCTACATCTAGACAATCATGATTAGATGTTATTAAATTCATTCAGTAAAATTAATCCTTTTTCAAAGTAATTATCAATACTATTTGATATTTGCATGCTAAATGGGTCCAATCCAGCAATTGAATAAAATGGTGTGAATCACCATTTAAAAACATGAAGAAAATCGAATTACTAATAAAACTGAAATATATGTTCACATAGCATCCAACCCTATCAATCTGTACCAAAGCATAACTAGAACATCAAATAAGTAAATAATACAATAATAATTAAGAAAATTACAACCATAAAAAATTGTTCAAACAAAATCCAAGAAAATGGAAAACAAGAACTTGAACTACTCTATTGTTGCTCTCTACTTCAGCTCTTTCTTCTCGCCCAATCTGGTTGTTCTTCTCAATTCCTTGACGAAAATATATCACGGAGTAAGAATTCAAAGGAAGATTAGCATACTTCAATTACTAAAATCCCTAGTCCTTTTTTTTCTCCAAAATCCTAATTTTTTGTTTTTGTCAATCCCTAATGAATGAATCCCCCAAAGTCTCATGTTCTAACTCTCTAAAAATTCCTTTCAAAAAACTATCTACCCCCAAGATGGATCCTAAGCCCCCAATTCCAAGATCCTAACCCCCAATTTCATGATCCTACGATTATCAAAAGAGTGAAATAAAGTGTCCTAAATGAGTCACATGAGTCGTGTTTAACAAGGCACGACTCATATGAAGCTTAAGGTATCAAAAAGGAAAACGAACAAAGGAGACTACATGGAACACAACTTGTGTGGCCTCTTCCACGAGTCGTGTGGGACTCGTAATATGCTGCAATGACACAAAACGAAAGGAACGGAAGGAACACGACTCGTGTTCCCTTGAACCCGAGTCGTGTATGGTTCAATTGTTGCATGAAGATGAGATGTGTACGAAGAAAACGTGACTACCTCGACTAATGGTGCCATAAACACGACCTAAGGACCTAAAACTAGTGCTTAAGGCATGACAATGAATCTATTATCCTATATAAAGCATATAAACTAAAGTAATCATAACAAACTCATAAACTAATATAGAATAACACATGTGATTTCTATTTTGAAATTAGAATGGCATGTAAATGATGCAAAATGTGGAGAAAATGCATGAAATTATGCTAACCTTGTATGATACAAGTACAATGCATGAGATAGATATGAATGCATGAGTTAGATATGAATGCATGAAATATTATATTATATGCTAATATATGCAAATAAAATGTATGAAAACAAAGTTAAAAGAGTCATTTAAGAATAGAGAAAATGGATGATAATGCTAGTTATCAATAATTTTTAATAATAATAAAGAAAAAGAGATTTTTTGTTATAAATTTTTATTATATTTGATTGGTAAAAAGTCGAGCAAAAAAAATTTAACTATATTTTATAATTAATAAAAACTTTATCAAGATTTATATCTATCATTTTTAAAATTAGTCAATTTATTAATGAATAAAACTTAAAATTTATTAACAAAATTAATTAAAAAAATTAATGACAAATTATTTTGTAAAATAATATATCTTTAAGTAAACATACTAAATCTATTTATAAATAATACATAATAAAAAATTCTAGTAATAAATTAACTTTTCATAAGATTATAAGATTAATTTATTATTAATTGATTAGAATAATAAAAAAAATACAGAATCATTAGCCAATTATCAATTTTAAGATGAACATTTTAAAATTCTATCATAAATTTTATATATTTTAAAAAAATCTATCAAAACATAAATTTCATTATTCTCAAAAAAATCATTCCTTCTAATTCTCACTTCATTAGTTAAATTTAAAACTAATTTTTACCCTATATCTATTTTTTTACTCTTCGTTTCCTCTTTTTATACTTTTTTCTATTTCTTTTTCCTTTGTTTTTTCTTTTTACTTTTTTGCTTCTTTTGCTTATTATGTGTTTCAAATTTAAATTGTTATTACATTTTTTAAATTTTTATTATATTTTTTCATTCATTTGATTTATGTAAATAAATATATATATAATATAATATCAATACAAATCATATGTATAATATACATTGATAAATATATATATAATAGATAAATACATTTATATACAGAAAATATTATATGGTATATATTTATTTATCGGTATATACTACTAAATAAGCATATACAATATATTTCTAAATAAGCATATACAATATATTTATTTACATATATTTATTATAAAAAGTAAAATAAACTATAATAAAAAATATAACAAAATATAATTAAATAATATAACGAAAAATTGAAAATAATAAACAAAAGAAGAAGAAAAGAAAGAAGGAGAAGAACCTAAAGAAGGAAGAGGAGGAGGATCTAATGTAGAAAAAATAGAATAAGAAGATAAGAAGAAGAAAGAAAGAAAAATTTAACAATAAAAGAAAGGAAAATAATATAACAAAATAATAAATTGAAAAATAATATTATAGTCACACAATAAAAATGACAAAAACTTTAAATTAAAAGTGAAACTCACATAAATTTAAAAACGATAGGTACAATTTTCAAAAATTAATTTAAAAATATAATCCATATATTTTACTATTCAAATAAAGTATAAAATCCAATTTATATTATATGTCAAGGTAAAATTAAGCTAATTTTAAACAATTAAGAATTATATTGAATTAGGTTTAAAACATTAAAATTCAAATAAGAATTAAAAAAATATCAAATTCAATTTATACACCATAAAGGTTATTAAAAATAATTCATTCCAGACGAGTGCATTTAACATATTGAATAAAACTGATCTAGGCAATAGCAAATAGTGACAATTATGAAATTCAAAGGGTTCTGTATTTGTAAAACTATAATCTGAAATTTACGTTGAGAATACACAATAAATATTCATCATGCTGTAAGCTCTCCAACAAAGAACCGAGTGCATCCTATTTCAAGCGATGATTTCCATGAAAAGGAAAGTGGAATATAAAATCAGAGACATGGAATAAAACCTGTAGTGATGATGCATGTATGCAGCCAGGTTTCCATGCATCAATTCTCAACTCCAGTTGATGAGTCAAACTGCTTTTAACTTCCCATTTTCTAGTTTAAGGCGGCGTTCTTCGTATGATGCTGGAAAAAGATCAAGCATCAATAGTAATGCTCAAAGCTCGGAAAGCAACGTCAAATCACGTAGGTCTAATGAATAAAACTGATCACGGTTGATTTTCATGATATGAAGGTTGATCATTAACATACGAAGGAGTTTGTGTCTCTTTAGAAAACATTAACTAACCTAATGGTTTGAGAAAAGATTTTCTTTTAAAGAATTTTTTCCAAAAGATTAAATTCTAGTTACGTACTGTTTTTAAAGAATATTAATTCCATGCTTAATGTAGAACAATGGCATTGGACTGGTTCCATGTGGAAAAACTTCGCGTCACAATCACACCTTCAAGGACTCCAATGTAACCATATAAAGTATATTTCTTGGGATGACAAACAAATGAAGCACGCTAACCATTTATTAAGAAAAATCAGATTTAGGTCTTACGCTCAGTTGGCCTCAACATGAGAGGAACGTGGGATAATTTCTTTGTAAAGATGCCACCATTTGATGAGCTTGTATCTGGAAAGCAAAAAGTATATAGCATTCATCAACAAAGCAAACAGCCAACTCAAATGAGTCTCAAAAGGCGAGTATTACCAGAATCGCTTTTGGCCTCGCTTTTCAAAGGTAAACAACTAAATAAGGCCTCATGAAAGATGGCAGCTTGAAGTTGGTATAGTCGACACTCATTCTCCAAGTGAGTGCGCAGAGCTTGCCCAGAATCTGTCAAAATTTTAGAACAAGTACCAATTAATTTGAAATAATGCAAATAACATTGGCAATTAATTCAGTAACTTTGTGAGAAATTAAAGATACGAGATCTAAAACTGAATCTTTAGAACTTTGACAGCTATTATTGCATACGCAATTCCAGCATTGAGCTGGATTGCATTAGAGAGCTACTAAATGATGTAGATTGATTGTACTATATCACTTCAACCTGTTCACAGTTACTGCAGAAGAAGTGAGATTCTATGGCACAAATTCTAAACAAGTCTAATGACTTGTTATGAATATTGATGAATGAATATTCATATTATAAAAGGAAAATTTACACCCTATCTATATATACATCAATACTATCAAATAGGAAATAAAATTGTCCTAATTAATCTAACTTCCTAGATTACAATTCATATCTAATTTCCTAATTAATACAAAGATACAATTGTCTAATTTACACTCTTTTCAAGTTGGAACACAGATATTAGTCATTCCAACTTGTTACAAATATAATTAGTCCGTATCTCATTGCCTTTGTAAAAATATCTATTAGCTGATCCCCATTCTTACATGACCTGTTGAAATAATCTTCTCTTGTATTTTGTCACAGATGAAGTGACAATCAATCTCAATATGTTTGATTCATTCATGATACACAGGATTAGAAGTAATATATAAAGCTGCTTGATTATTGCTCCACAATGGTATAGGCAATTGGATCTTCTAACCAACTTCCTCTAGTAACTAAAGGATCCACACTATTTCACACAATATGTGTCATAGCTCAATATTTTGACTCAACACTTGATTGAGAGACTCATTCTTCTTAATCTTCCAAGATGTTAAATTTCCTCTAATAAAAACACAATACTCAATAGTTGATCTTCTATCCATCTTAGATCCTATCTAATCTTCTATCCATCTTGGAGCACCTTTCACATAACATAAGATTTGTGATAAAGCTTCCTAGTAAGCAATACAAGAGAAGCCATGAATTGACTCACAATACTTAAAATGAGTGATATTAGGATGAGTCACTGTCAAGTAATTCATCTTTCCTATATTTTGTTGGATCATCAAATGGTTCATTGTCATCTACTGTAAGTTGAATGTTTGGAGCCATAAGAGAACTATAATGTTTAGCACCCAACTTATCAGTCTTTAACAGTAATCAAGAACATATGACACATTAAAATACCTTTTTTACATCAAGAAACTTTAATTCCTAGGAAATACTTCAATAATTCCAAATTTTTTGTCTGGAATTGAGATTGAACAATGGTTTTCAATGTAGAAATACCATTGGTATCATTACTAGTGATAACAATATCATCCACATATACAGCCAATGGAATGACCCCCATCGGAGAAGATTTATAAAACAATGAATGATCATATTTACTTCTACACATACCAAATTGTTGCACGGTGGTATGCATCGTACTAAACAAGCACAAGGACTTTGTTTCAAGTTCATATAATGATTTTTTAGGTTTGCAAACTTTAGTGCTCTTCGTCTAACCAACAAACCTAGATGGTTGCTCAATGTACACCTCCTCTTCAAGATCACCATGCAAGAAGATATTTTTCACATCCAATTGATGTCAGGACCAACCATAAGAAGATGCAAGGGAAATAAGCAAGCGAGCTAAAGCAAGTTTAGCAACAAGAGAAAAAATATCAAAGTAATCCACACCATATGTTTAAGCAAACCCCTTAATAACCAAATTAGCTTTAACTGAACCACTAACCTATCAAGATTCATTTTGATGGCAAACATCCATTTACAACCAATTTCCTTTTTATCTAGAGGTAAAGGGACAAGTTCCCAAGTATAGCAACACACTAAAGCCTTCATTTTATCTTACATAGCAACACACTAACCAAGGCTTCGACAATAGTCTTAGGAGGATGAATAGAGTTTAGAGCAATTATAAAGCAACAAGAAGAAGATGATAAATGGTTATACGACACAAAGTGGTGATACAGAGTAAGAGAAACATAGTGATACCCTTTTTGAAGCCAAGAGTAGCCAAGAAAGACAACATCAAGAATAAAACAAGTACATCAATACGATGTTCAACAAAAAACAAAGTTGTATTTGAAATAAAATTATACATAATATATCACCATTTAGAACACAAGAAGACATACATTAATCGAAAAATAAGCAATGGAAACATCATCTGCCCAAAATGGTTCAAGAACATGCATATGGAGAAGTACTGCCCTAGCAACTTCAAGCAAATGATAATTTTTGCATTCAGCAAAACCATTTTATGATGGAGTATCAACATAAGAAGTTTGATGAATAATATCATGTTGGCAAAAAAGGCTTGAAATTTGTCAAAAAGATCTTCTTTTGCATTAAAACTTTGTAAAACATGAATGAACATATAAAATTGTGCTTGAACCTCAACATAGAAATAGAGAAGATAGAAAATAACTCGAAATGATTCTTCATTGAAAATAACCAAGTAACACAAGAATAATCATCAACAAACGTAACAAAATAATGAAAGCCATTTTAAGATCTAACAAAATATGGACCCCAAATATTAGAATGTACCAACTTAAATGAAACAAAAGCGCATTTATTAATATGAGATATAAAAGGTAAATGATCATGTTTAGATAAAATTGAGGACACAACTATTTTAAAATAGATAACGATAGATGAACTAAGCGACAATATGCTTCAAATGGACTCAAGTTGGAACATTTAAAGGATCTTAGCACTTTGGTGTCAATAAAGGACCTACCTTGTCAAAAGATCCTAAAGTAGACATTGATCAAAGAAGAATGAGGCATTACATTTTAAGGTACAAGTGAATTGACTAACAAAAGGTAAATTAAAAGAAATGTTTGGAAGATAAAATATACAAGAAACAAATACAGATGGTGTAATATTTGCAATGCTAGTACCCATGACACTCGATTTAGATACATCAACTAAGGTCACAGGAGGATAACCAGTGGTGTATTGGAAGTTAGACAAAAGACTATGATTACCTATCATATAATTAGTATCACCTGAATCAATGGCCCACTTGGAAGAAGAGGAGATAAGACATGTAGTCTCATTACCAAACTCAACAATGGTTACGATGGAAGGAGTGGATTTTATAGATGTTTGATACTAAGAGAATTGTACATATTTATCAACAAAGAGTAATCAATTTGTTTAGTGGATTATGGTCAGAAATAACAACATAGCAACTTGATTTCCTGAAGTCTTCTATAAGACGGCTTTGTATGACCCAGTTCATGACAATAGTAACAAACAACACCATCGACTTTTAGAGATCAAGTATCAATTTGATTAAGCATACTTCCACTTATTCCCCAACACCACGAGTATTTTGTTAATTCACACCATTGCTACGACTAACCAAGGCACTGTTATTATGAGGCAATATAGACAACTAAGATTCAATACGAAATACCTTGGTGTGAACCTCTTTCAAAGTAGGCAATTCAGAGCTAGAGAGGATTTGATTTCCAGCAACATCAAACTCAGAATAGCCCAAAAACCCATAACTGTCATGTGTTCTCATTGTTTCTATTATTCATTAACATAATACAAAAGGAAGTAGAACATTACGTTCTGCATAAAGAAATTTGTAATCCATAAAAAATTGTGTGAGTTTTATCACTCTTCGATAGAGTGCTCTATAAATACAATACATACGAGAAACATTCTCTTTCCCAAAAAAGTAAATTCAAGATAATCCATAAGCTCTTTTACAAATTCAAAGTGTGAGAGTAAACTAAGTACCTTTTTGTCAATTGAATTGTGAAGTTGCACGAATAATTTAGCATCCTCACATAACCATAGTGTCTAAGAGGCATTAATGGGAGAATAAATGTCAGATGATCATCCTTCTCTATGCTCCTTAAATAGATCTATATGGTTTTGCTCCAATCAAAATAATTGTACTTAAATTTATCATCAATAATTTTAATGGTTACCAAACAACAGTAGTGACTATTTTAGAAGTTACATTAGGTTGAGTTTCAAAAACAGTGACAGTAGACAAAGATGCAGACATTGGATTAAGGTCAATAGTAGGAATAAATTTAGGATCTGCCATTGGAAAAAATTGAAGGATAATAAAATAAGAGATTTCCCGTTATAGCCAGGAGAAACTCAAGTGGTATGACAGAACAAGAAACAATGGCAGAAAAGTGTCACACACCTTCATGCATGGGCACGAGGGAGAAGCCTGAGAGTTTATGGTGGCGTGCGAGATTCATGCACCAAGCAAATGACCTCTAGATTCCATGCAAGTGTCAATCGGCTGGCAATCCTTCGTCTAGGATGGCTAGCGTCAAACATTGAGCACGCCAATCTCAGGACAAGAAAAATCCCAAAAAATAGTTTACAAAAATCAGAAACAAAAACCAGAAACTTAAAGCGACTATGTATGATAGCTCTAATATCATGCTATGATGAATGATAAGTCGTATTATGAAAGGAGAATTTACACTGTTTATATATATATATTAATACTATCAAATAGGAAATAAAATCTATCCTAATTAATCTAATTTCCTAGATTGCAGGTCATGCCTAATTTCCTAATTAATACAAACATACAATTGCCTAATTTACATGACTTGATGTTTTCCGACAAATTTAATGCTTTGGGAGAATAAAACTTGTACTTGCACCAATGCAAAGGCCAAAGTTCCAATCTTGCACAAAATTGGTAAATATTTCATATAAACATTAATAATTAAGAAGACAATCATCATGCATATTATATGAAAAAAGATCATATGAAATAAAAACTAAAACAATACAATTACATACATATAAAAATTAATTTACCTAATAAATGCTTTAATTAATGTTCAAATTTTCACTTGGAAAATGGAGTTCTATACATCCATATACATATAATGAATTCACAGAATTTATACTACACAAAAGAAGTGAGCAGCCTAAAAATGAACCAACAATCAAAGCATTCCTTAACCATCATAATTAATTTGCTTCACATGTTTCTAGTACCTGGAGAACAAGTAAATTCAAGGCCTTCAAATTCACAGGAATGTAGAACTAGTGGAACTTCTGGAGCCATGGGATATTGCGGTTTCCTTGGTGTCCTGTCAGTATTCAGTAATTCATCTATCACCTGTTCATTCATTACTTGGAATGAGTTTATTTTGTTTGTCCAATTGATTCTTTACAAAGAAGTAGAATACTGAAATGAGCCATTCTATTCTATGAAACCATCTTAATGTAATTTTAAGCGAATTCCTATAAGAATATTCAACATCTCACAAAGTATTTCTCAAAATTTATTAACAAAAGAGACAAAAAGATGCAATTTTTGATTGTTATGAAATTCTAGCTCACCTAGAGGACCATCATGGTTACTATTTTATACGAACAAAGAATGTTCCCTCCAAATGGCTATTATGTTTTTAAATATGTCTAGACGATATGGGAAAAGTGCACAGCTGCTAGGACAATTTGGAGACGGTGAAACAAAGCTCCAAGACTGAACAATTTGACAAATTCATATATATGATCAATATTGATTGTTCTATATTTGATGCATTTTATTTATGCGTCCAAGCTTCTAGAACCATTGTATATATGTATATATGTCTTTTTTATATCAATTATTTCTACAAGGACAATGTTATCTCAGATGTCATATTTTAATTGTTGGTCATCTTATCCAAAGAAACATATCCTGAAGGCATTTCATACTCACATTTGCTGATTCAAGACCTTGGCCGATCATAAATAGCACAGCAACCATACATCGAACTTGATGCCAAAGAAATGCAGTACCTCTAATTTTAATCACAGAAAGTTGATTGCCTTGAAACCTGTAATGGAAGAAAAATTTAAGCTGAAATTCACAGAAGAAATGATATTTGATTGTAAAACATGGGGTTCAATTGAATCAAGCTGTTACATTACACACTTTCATCATTACCGCCAACATTCAGCATTAATCATGCAACCTGACTCCAAAAATGACAGGTTGTTTATGGTTCAAAGGTGTTGCACACTTCACCTTAGAATTTTTTTATTTATTTATTTTACTATTTATTTATTGTGTTCTGTCTTCCAATCAATCCTTGCAGTGTTCCTGCTTTTGAATTGGAAAGAATCAACTTGAAGACTAGATACAATCAATCAACCACTGTCATGACTTCAAATGAAACCACCAGTGGTTCTGCACATTCAACCATAAATGCACTCCACCTAGATGATACCACAATTGACAATATTATACTTATTCATTGGCATTTTATACCAAAAGATTTCACAATGACCTCGCCAGTCAATTTAAAGACTCATATCTTGGGGCACAACTAATGGTGGCAAGGAGGTCAACCATATGAAGAATAAACATATTCAATACCTCACACTGCAAGGAGATATTTCAAATGATGTTATTTTTCGTCTATAGTTGTGCACATTTGCTGCATCCATCTTACAGAAGTTTCTGAAATCATGCTCCCCGATAAATTTCTTACCCGCACTCTCCATAGCCTGGGGAAACACACATTGCAAGAGTTATTGGCTGGCTACCCCATGGAAAGCAACTCAACAACAAATTTGTTAAATGTTGTAATTTCCTTGTGAAGAAAAGATTTGCATACTGAGAGATTTAAATTGCCACTCCAGAAAAAATACTTGTACTCCCTATTGAGACAACTAAACCTGTATGATGGTCAAAATAAGACATTATGCTACTGTATGAAAAATGAAGTAAAGGAACTTGCAAGGATCAATTTAATGAGCCACATGGAAGAACCTTGCACTAAAATCATTTGGCACGGGACACCAGCCGATGATTCGAATATCATTTGGAAGGACTCGATTCAATACTCTCACATAATCAATTTCTCCTTCTGGAAACATAAAGGGAAGAAGATAAGATGAAACAAGGATGACAATTGGGTGAGTTGGGTTCATGAATTTGAATTGGTGTAAAACATGGCTTGTTAAAGAAGAAGCACCCACAGAACTTGATGAATTGAAATAGAAAATAAATAGAGTATTGTTCTATCCAACAGCTGCTCCAAATTTCCTTAACATGTATTCATGCCTCCATGCAACAAAAGATAAATAGCTAGGGATGCTAAGTAAGTTGAGTTAAATTCCAATTCTTCATATCTAATTTTGAACCAATATCAAGACTAACATTGATCTAAAACACATTGTTCAGACCTTTTAGTGCTCAAGCTGCAGTAAAATATGCATATTTTCTAGCTTGTTCAATAAGGCAATTGTGCTTATCTTTGAGTAAATTTTGGTTTAGTTCAATAAACTCAAGTGACAATTTTAATTGGTGGAACACTAGCTTAATGTAGCAAGATTAACCAACTCATCTCAGTATCCTATTGATGGTCACTACAAGGACAACATATGAATCTTTTTTCTTTTGGACTATTGACACTAGCTCAAACACAAACGTCAATCACACATATCAAAGCTTTTCCTTTTTTTCAGGTGGTTTACCCCAAGTTACATTAGTTTTGCAACAAGATAGCACAAAACACACGGTTGACACTAAAGCATAATGAAAGATAAAACAAGAATTTCAAACTATAAAACCAACAGTTTTTTAAGGAGAGGGAAAAAATTTATTGCTTCCTACATATATGTGCATGAATATTACTAGTAAGCGATGGATCAACTTATGATTCAATGAATTGAGAATAAAAAGTTGCAAACTTAACAAAAGAAGGATTACAAATGACCACTACTCAAATGTGTCTCTAAAATGTTCTCAGAGAAGGACTATGTTGCTGACCATTATATTCTTCGGAAGTAGTTTCCCCTGAAACTTTATCAATTGCTTTAATGGCCTTGACTTTGGATCGTAACAATAAAGCAATCACCTGCAAAAACACTTTTCAAGCTTTAGATTTTCTATTTTTCCCATTTGTTCCAACATCATGAATTTGATTGCTATCTAGCTACGCAGTGGTGAAACTGATGGGAGAAGAACAAATAAAAAAAAAACAAAAAGAATACATAAAAATATTATTGGCATAAACGCCACAATACAAGGAAATAGGTAGAGTAGTTTCTTCTTCCTCTTTCTTTGAAGATTGCTTCCTAAACATCCAATAGCATCTGATGGCTAACTTTAAAAGCACAAGGATGTAACCTTGACCAGGAGGATAGCAAAATCAATATGTAAATATGTTCGCACTGTTCTCAGTTCTTACATCCTCAAGCATGGCATACAATTGCTCAATTATGCAAGAGAACACATTAAGGCTAAAGTGGCGATTTTGACCAAAGCTTTAAAAATTATCAAAAAACTTAGGATTCTTAAATGAGGTGTAATAGCAGCCAAACTTTAAAGCAATTCAGAATTAGTTGATGCAAATGCAGAAATTCAAATAACTTTTAAGACAATGCGATTGCAATTGATAAGAAACTTATTTTGTTAAATTTCAACCAATGCACTATCAATGAGTAATGAATGTTATGTTAAGTTTTCAAATGGTAATCTATAAATCTAATAAAAATACAAACTTTATGCAATTTCAATTTGGACTAAAACTGCAGCTTATTTAACCAATTAAAAGTCGAAATGAGATTTTGACCTGCTCCATGATTTCGACCATAATTGATCTAATTAGGCAATTTTGGATTTCTTTTGACAAGTTTTAATAATTTGGCCAAAATTTCCAAAAGACATATAGCTTTGGCAGGTGTTAGTTGTTGCCAGCTTCTTAATTCAAATTCTTGGTTTAATTTCTCCAATGCCAAAATTTCGTTCAAGCATGCTTACTTGTCCGACAGCAGAAACTCCTTTGTCTGTTCTACCACATCGTGAGTACTGCATCTCCTTCCTATCACTAACTAAAAGCCTTGTCCTGGCAAGAGCCTTGAAAATTTCTGACTGCACGAAACCAAATTATGAGACACTTAATATTCAATAACATTATTTTGCACATTTAATTGTGAATAAAGAAATATCTGCAGAAAATCAAATGGACAATGACTTATAAAAAAAAAATTAAACAGGATAATGAAACGAGAATCACATCAACCAAAACTCTCAATCCGATGTACATATACACAGCTTAAATATCTTATGAGCAAGTAATATATCACACCTCAACAGTTGGTTCCATTTGTCCCTCTGACGAGAAGCCATGGAATCTGCAAGTCGAGCATACGGATGTTGTAAAGTGAAAGAAAGCTGGCAAAGAAACGGATTGTTGCATATGGATTAGAGCTTAAACATCTATTTGTTCAAATAAAAATCATAATATAAAACCTTTGGCCAAAATACATGACTTTTAAAGCAACATGTCTCCTTGAATGTCTATCCATGTTCATTGTATCATAACCTGCAACCAGAGAGGCATAATTCGGGAAAAAATGGAATAAATGAAAGAAAACACATAAAAATCACAAAGAGAGATTATCAGCGACAAACATGGATTGTTCTTAATAGCTTTCTTTTTCATTGTGGTCTTGTCCTCAGCCTGCAGCACCGCACAAAGTAGAATTAACATAATGATTAAAAAATATTAATACGAACAACTGCAATCTAAAGAAAATCAAAATGAAAACAAATAATACAAAAGAAAACACCAACATCTTTGCATCGACAATTTGAGAGTGCAGAAGATAATTTAGCATTCTCAGCTTCTAATTCCTGGTTACGGGGCAAGCATATTAGCGTAAAAGTAGAAACAAACAAGAAAGTAAATAAGCCGCAGCTGTGGGAAGCAGAGAGAGGGGAGAGTAGCTGACCTTGAGTTTATCTTGGAGAGAAGCAATTTGAGATTTTAAATCGAGTATAATTTCCAGTTCTTTTGACATGGAGGTGGAATTGGATTTGCTTTGCCTAGCTGTTCGTCCCTAACTGCGGTGCGGTTTTTGCAGACGAGATACTAAAATGGTGATTGTTCTCGATACCCTCACACTTTCACTTTGCTCCACTGTTCTATGTAGTTGCCTGCCTCGACGCCGTCTTTTCTTTTAATTAATGTTATTTTCGTCCATACGAGCATGTAAATTAGTGCATGACACTCGACCATTGTTATTCTTATTTATTAAATTAAATATAAACTAAAAATTTTAAATGTGTTTGATAAATTTCAAATTAATACTTTTATATTCCTATCAATGGAATTTATATAATTGAAAGGAATTAAAATATTATATTATATTTTAAAAGATTTTGAAAAATAAATCTATGAATTATAAAAATTTCTTTATTTATTTAATAATATATTTTGAGAAGTAATTAATTTGGAGATATTAAAGATAAATACTTAAAAAAAAAGAGTTTGGAGTAGGACGAGGTTATTGTTTTTGAAAAATAATTAATTTAAAATATTAAAGATAAATTTTTATAAAAAAAAGTTTGGAGTATGCCTTAGACTAAGCTAACAACTAACTTAGTAATTTGTTTATGATGATAATATCTATATAAAAGTGTTTACATTATAAGTCAATTTTAAATATTCTAGTTTAAAATAATTATTTCGATGTGATCTTTAATGACCTGAATTTATTATTCAAAAGTAGAGAATTATACTATTAATTAAAGATAATAATAAATGTAGAGCTAAAGTTAAAGAATCAATTATGTTACTTGAAATGTGTTCTTGTTGGAGTTAAAGTTGGAGGGCGATGGGCAAGTATGTAGGTAGTAGTTCCTAAAAATAAGTAATATGCAAGACATATCAGTTAGCAACATCTATAAATAGGAGAATAATTATTAGAATCTATAATCATCAACAATCAATCCAAAAGCTCCAATTAATTAGCAATATTGATCAATTATTATAATCAACTCTCTTTTAATTTATCAATTTCTTTTATTTAGTTCTATCAATTTTTGTTTAATTTTATTTCATTTAGCATTGTAATTATCTTCCAACAATATAATCAACTTATTTTCTTCATTTCTTTTCAAGTTTTAAGTCTAATAGATATAGTAGTAAGTGAAGCTAGGAACCTAGAGTACTTTTACATTTATTTATTACTCGCACAATCATTCTTGTTCATAAATCAAAAGTACACTTAATTCTCTTATGATTAGAATACCTTAATTCATGGCACATTCAGCTTTTGATGAATAAAAGGTTAAAATTTCTTTTAGATGAGAAATAATTTTAGCAAATTCAATGAGACCAACTTGAAATCATGCTATCAAAAGCAAGAAGTTTTAATGAGAAATATACTACCACCTCTTAAGAGTTAGATGTACAGCATATAATAGTAAGGGAAGGAGTTTCAATTATCAAGTTAATGGGATAATTTAAAGGATACTAGACTCTCCACAATGTTCAAATTGTTATTGCTTAACAATCTTCTATTGTTGGAACAAGAAACAATAATATTGTTACTTTTTTGTAAAATCATGACTCTTACGCAAATAATGGATGACCAACTTCAAGATATGAATAATTAGTTTACTGATGTTCATAGTCATCTAGCTTTAGAGTTAAAAGATAATATTATTTAGCAATATTAAAAAATGGAAAGGAGAAAGAGGTGCAAAGGCTTTATCTTAATAATGTAGTTGAACAAACTTTTAAACAAGTAGAAGTCATGTTTAAAATATTAAAGTTGATGGAAGAAACATTTAAAGGGAAATCCTTAAAAAGGTCATTGGTGGCTACAAAAGTTTAATGGTTGAGTGCATAAGTGGAGGAGAGATATCAACTATCACATCAAAGGGATGATAATGATGGTATTCAAATGAGCTCATTTAACAATGGTCATTAGATTAGTAGACCTGCTACTCCTCCATAATTTTTTACCACCACAACTTATAGTACTCATCCTAATCTATAAGACATGGAAGGGAGTTCAAGTAGGTACACTTGGGAGACACGATAGTTTTATTGCCATCAAGGATGACTTCTCCATAAATGTTGGCTTATCAGCTGTTAGTTGATGTAGACATCATAAGAGAGATAGTAAAGGAGCTATACGAACTTAATTGAAAATCTACAGAAGTAAGGTAGTAAACATAAGGTATAATTTATAGTGGTTCGGCACAACTCTTTACTTACGTCCACCTCTCCTAAGTCTCAAATTAGGGTTCCACTAAACCAATACACAATACAACAATGAATTCTTTAATCAAGAATTCAATCCCTAGTGTTTTCAAGGCACATACTCAAACCTTTATAATATCAATCAAACTCACAATAATTTACTCTCAATTACAACAATAATGCCCTAAGCATTAATCACACACCAATCCAAGATTACAAAACAAAAGCTTAGGTTGTGAAAGAGTAAGAAAGAGTTAGATATAATCATAATGTAAGTAAGATTAAATATCTAACAAGGAAACTTACTTAAGAAAGCTAATATCAATAATGTAGAAGTACAATACAGAGAATAGAGATGTTAGAATGCAAGAAGTGCTCAAAATAGAGCTGTTAAAAAGATTTAAAATCTTTCTGCAAATGCGCATATGGCCATACGAGATCCTGTATGCTCCTACCGCTACGTAAAACATAATTTAATTTTAGGTTGAAAGGTTGGTATGGTTGTACCACCAAATTGGTATACTCGTATGAAGATCTTGGAAACTTTTACCACATGGTACAACCATCCGGTATGGTCGTACAAGCCAAATACAAAATGTGGTATGGTCGTACCTAAACCAATATGCCCGTAGCAAACACATTTTCATAATTTAAACAAAACAGTATTGGTACATTCAACCATATACCCGTACCATATAAAATACCACTATGGTATGCCTATACAAGATCCCGTACGTCGTACAACCATCTTTTTCAATATTTTAACTTAAATTAATTTAATAAAATACAAGCATTAAAATCATAGGTCTAACAATCTCCCCCTTTTTAATGTTAACAATCAATTTAAGTTTAATTTACTAAAACATGCTCAAATTTATAATTTTAAAAATCTCCCCTTTGTTTTAAACTTAATGCAAATTAACTTCAATTCATCAATCTAATTCACAAAGGAAACACATGATCATAGCAAATCATAAATGTAAATAATCAGATCAATAAATACATGAAGAAATGCATCAAATATATATCAAGGGAAATAAAAGAATATATCAAAATATATATCAGATAAAATAATAAAAAATACATCAAAGTTAAAGTCAATAAGACTAACAAACTAACTACTATCCTATACTAACAAACTAACAACTATCCTATCCCTAACTACTATCTCCCCCTTTGTCAATCATCAAAACACATTAAAGAGAGGGAGGAGGGATAAATGGATCTAAAAGGGTGCTGATAGACTCGAGAGTAACAGTAATGGTAGTCTGGAAGTCCTGAAACTCCTAAATGTTAGTGTATGCTCTAGAGTATAATGTTTTCATTGTAATTTAATATTGAACAATTTATTAATAAAAGGCATCATTCATAATTAAGTGTACTTGAAAGGTTATTAACTAAATAATGAATTCCAAGATATTGGAACAGTTCAAAGGAATTCATGAAGAGTTTATAAAATGAGATTCTTATTGTATGAAAATGTTTAATATCTAAATTATCCTTGATCAATGTATTAATAAGAATGGATATTATTAATGTGATTAAGATCAGTACATGTTATACTTCCTTATGGGATGATTCTCATTCATCAAGACAAGAGTTGTCTGAAGTGAACATGTGGATGAGTAATTTGGGATTGACTCATTGGAGACCTTGCCAGTGAGATTTCATATGGATGATTGATATATGTCTGTGAAGTATATCTCACTCATATCAGTAGTGCAAGTATTCTTAAGACTTAAGATAACAAGGTTATCTTAATAATGGATCACTATGTTTTGACTCTTGTGTTTTATTCCTCCATATAAGGCATTCATAACTTAGAGGTTGGATATAGTATGAAGTAGTTGAAGGTATTTGTTTATTAATAAAGGATTCACCACCCTAGATTAAATGTAGGAGTTTTATCTCATTGATTCATGTAATATTCTTTATTCAGAAATCTCTGGCCAAAGTAGAATGTCTATTGATGAATGAGATTCATAAGGAAATTTTAAGAATAATGATTATGGTACATGAAACATCAAATTTAAGGCATGATCTAACACAATTGATTATACATTGAGTTGATATTAATCCATACTCAAACCTAAATGAGATAATGAATGATGAAAGCAGTTTATTGCATAGAATCTGATATGGAAGGGTTGTAGTCAAGCTAATGACCTCTTGACATTTAGGTAGTCATGATGTATGGCTAGACACCACTCTTGATTTACATATGATGCTATTAAATGAAGTTTAATAATATGTTCATATGTTGCCAACATATCAAGAACCCAAAAGGTCGTACACTAAAAGTAAGAGGAATAATAATCATGAATGGATGTTGATGAAATAATGTTTTGTAGTTATGAGATAACATGTATTTTTATATTCATTTGAAAGAGAATGAAAAGACCTTCGATTCAATACCAAGATCACTGAAATCTGATGAGTAAAACTCAAGATACAAGTGATTTAAGATGACATGTTATATATGCATGGTATATACGGATTTGGACGGAATTAAATTAATTAATAGTCAATATGTGATTGTCACATGACTTATTCATGTATGATAAATTAAAAGGAAGTGCACATGATTGTCATGTGCTTCTAGAGGGATTTTAAATCATGCATATGCATATGACTTAAGTAACCTAAAACCTAATTAGATTTTTATAAGTTGTCTGACATAACTTTTAGTGTTACATAAGCATATTTTTAGCTGCCTCTTTTTCTCTTTAGTTTCAAAATAATTCAAAGCTCAAGAATAAAGAATTAATTTGGCTTTTGATAGAAGATCAAGAAGAAAAACCAAATTTATTTCTTATTCTTCATCCATTCCTTTTATGTTTTATTTTACTAGTCTCTAAATAAAACTTGTAATATTGATTACTAATCATTCCATTACTTGTGTAGATAGTTTGGAGATCTTCTACCTCAAGGATTGAAAAGTTTGCTACAACTTTTCAGAAGGATAAGAAAGAAGGAGATTTGCTTAAAGGTGAGTTTTTCAATCTTTTCTTTAATAATCTTCTCTGTGTTTGATGTATTCTATGAATAGAATTGCTAGATCCATTGTAAAATGTGTTTTTAAAAAGTTTTAAATTATATCTTTTGCTGTCAAACATGTTTTAATAAACCAACACTGAGTGTGCTGGAGGATTCGCTGATCAATAAAGTCAAATCGACGCTCAAATCCATCAAATCTGGTGTTGAGTTCTGTAAACTTCTATGAAATTAGATCAACAATAGATAGAGCAGCAGTAGCAACAGGATTAGCAATAGTGTCAAGAGCAACAATATTGTCAGGAGCACTACCAGAAGAGGATTAACCTTCAGACTGTCTCTGGCGTTTACAGCTCAGGGTCACATGGCGTCTGGCATTGTCTCAAAGGGAATCAGTGTGGGCTCAAAGGTCAAGGAAAGTGTCATCCTCTGCATACTCTGTACCCTCTAGAATAGGCATCTGCATGTGCCTACATGCCTTAGCAGCTTTAGCACCATACAGTGCCATTGTATCATTGGGAAGCCCTAATGCTAACAAGTGCTCCAAGCGTCTCTTGATGTACTCTGTATGAATAGAGTACTCATTGGCACGGTTCGCCTCATTGAGCATGGAATGCTTAATGAACGACATATCTAGATTAGGACCAGCAAGTCCAGGGTCAGGAGAAACAGCCAAAAAGGCTTTAAGAAAATGACAGATATGGTGAATAAAAGGACCAAATAGAATAGTGTGACCTGGCAATTTCAGTCTGCTAGTATCATAGAATTGGTCTTGTAGCCAGTGACCGAACTGAATAAGGGTACCAGTGACCATAGAATATAAGAAGATAAGATTAGGACCGGTGACAGTGTCATTCAACTCTGATCTCCCAAAGATGAGATAGGTGATCAAGCGATGAAAATAAAACAGAGTAGGGGTTTTCAGATAGGAGGCTTTCAACCTTGAAGGACGAAAAAGAGTATCGAGTGCGATCTCCTTCCAAAATTCATTGCGGTCAAAAACTACAGATTTGGCATTAGCAATGCCATCAGTAGAAAAATCAAAAAAAACTATCAAACTTAGTTTTAGTGAGTTTGAAGTTTTTACGAAAGAGTTTAAAAGTGCAAATGTGGGACATATTGAGTTTAAACATCTGTAAAAACTCAAAAGTAATAAACTGAATAAAACAGTTATCTAATAAATCAAAATTAGACTAGCCAATGTTACTAAGAAATGTCTAACCTTAGCTTTAAGTCCAACTTTACATATAGTGGCTACACATGCAAAATGAGAATGGGTAAAAGTTTTCTCGTTAAGAATCGTCTGTCGGGATCCAAAAATAGGGAAATTAGGTTAAGGAGGAGGGTCACTATCTGACTGTATGCATTTACCCTTATCTCAACCTTGAGATAAAGAGCCGCCATGTGTACCATGAGAAGTCATTTTGCAAAAAATCAGGAATTTATCAAAAACAGAAGTTTTCAAAAATTTGACAGAAATTCAATAGAACTTTAAAAATTCATAAATTTTTAAACATAATAAAATCCAACCAAATCTGACACAAAACACAATATGATAATTTGGAACAAATAACTCTAAAGAATCTAAGTCAAAAAATGATTAAAAATGGTAGAAAATCATAAAATACAAAGTATTCAAAAATGCATGAAAAATCAAGAAAAATTGAGTGATAACCTAAGATTTTGAGCTCTATAGACCTCAAAATCAAGAGTAGATTGAAGGAGAATAAGTTTTTGAGTGATTTAAGACTGATTTCAAGTGATTTGAGTGAAAAATTGAGGAGAAAATGATGAAAAACTGAAGGAACAATGAAACGATGGTGAGAGAGAAATCTAGAAAATTAGGTTAAAATTGTTACACCCGTGGTTTAGACCCTAGTAGTTTGTACGCTAGGTTACGGGTAGAGGTATGTATGCGTATGAATTTTGCTATGTATTGATGATGTGTATACGTGTATACATG
>CANYBF010505165.1:0-13631 GCA_948192965.1 Dalechampia spathulata
GCTGTGTGTAGCGCACATGAGGTGATGTACGCAACACATCCCCCCGACAAATAGTGACAGAAACAAAAAATTGAAGAAAAGAAGGAATTTTACCTTATTCCGGCCGGATTTTCTTCTTGATCTTGCTTCTTTCCATGTTTAGGGAGCCTAAACTAACCAATTTTATCACTAAATCCAAGTGATTTAATTAATTAGGGGCCTAATTAATTTGTGGGAGTATTTTGGCAGAGTTTTGCCTTGCCTTTGACAATATTTCGGATCCTTTCTTCAGACCCCAAGCTCTATATTTATAGAGCAATTTTTGGGCGTGACAATTTTGTAATTTTGGCCCAAATTTGAAGAGATGTGCGCCACACATTGCTAATGTGCGCAGCACATCAAGTGATGTGCGTAACACATCACTTTTGTCCCAAAGCGTGAGGCCCTCTGTGGTTGCTTCCGGGATGCGCCCCGAAGCATATAAGCATTATTTGATGTAAGGAACAACTTTGTAGAAGAAAGTTTTTCCAAATTTGGTCCTGAGAAGGCTCCCAACCAAACGTCTTTTTATGAAGTTACTATGCAACATGTGTAGCGCATAGTACGATGTGCTACGCATATCGTGATGCGCTCCGCTTAGTACGGGCAAAACCGGATGTGCACCATATGTCAACCGAAGTGCAATCGATATTTTGAGAAACTTTGCAGTTATAAGTTTTCTCAAATTCGGCCCTGAACACCGAGTTTTGGCTAATGGGCCCAATATAGGGTTTGCGACCCAGTTTCGGCCCAAAATGGCATTTGGCACGCCAGAAGGTCATTTTTCATGTAGGTATCAGCGAAAATGTGTTTTATGTGTCAAGAACACTCAAATTGGTGAATTCGGGCGATGGGCCCATCTGGGTACTATTCATGATGAATAGTACCCTTATAGGCCACACAGCGCAAAAGGGCCTGGAAAGTAGCAAATAGCATGCCAAGCGTTCTGCCTCAAGTGAGGCAGTAGATAGGGCATGTTTTGTGCGTATAGAGTGCATTAAAGCAAACTATAGTGAGAAGTGGGCCCCACTAGTGTTTAGCGGGCCCCACAGCGTGATGAGCCTATGAATGTGGCATACGGGATGCCACAAGATGTGCCTTGTGAAAGGCAGCAGTAGAATGTGTTCTGTAAGTACATAATACATAGAATAGGCTAATAAGAAAGCGGGCCCAGCCTGTATACTATTCATAGTGAATAGTGACCTAGATTCAAAATGCAATATTTTGCATTCTGTATATCCTACCACGTGTAGGTAGGTGTGAAATATATTTTGTAAGTACAGAATACACAATAGATTAGTAGAAGCTGTGGGCCCCCACTAATGTCCTAGGTGGGCCCCGCAGTGTAGTGAGCCTAGAAGATGGCATTTGCGATGCTAAGCGCTGTGCCTTGTGTAAGGCAACTGGAGAATGCATTCTGTAAGTACAGAATACACAGAATAGGTTAAATAGGGGCAGCGGGCCCTGCTTTTACCTAGTGGGCCCTACCTGTGCACTACTCATAGTGAATAGTGCCCAAGGCGAAAAATGCAACACTTTGCATTTCAATTGTTTTGCCTTTCATAGGCAACAATGGAGTGCGTTCCGTATGTACAGAACACTCAGACTAGATGGCGGGTCCCGCCAGGCGCCATGGTGGGCTCCACTAATTCTAAGATGTTCTGCGTACCAGAACACACAGAGGAAGACACAGAGGTCTATGTGCATAATCGGGATCAATACCGGGGACTAAATCCTAGCCAAATCAACAAAGATCTAAAATTATACGATGGTGAAAAGTGAGGGTCAACAGTTTGCCCCCTGATCAGAATCATTTTGAGGCGACACGTGCGTAAGTCGTCAAAATGCGATCTGATCATAACGTGACTTTTCACAAGGAGTAGGAAGCGTACCTGACTCACAGAGGTGCTCGCGTTGAGGCTTAGATCCCAATTCTTTCACTGGGATCCCGGTGCTCGGGCTGGAAGACCAATGCTGATATGATAATCCCAATTCTTCCAATAGGAGCCCGGTGCTCGGGCTAGATGATCAATGCTGATCAATGGTCCCCAATGGGACTGATGGCAATGCCGCTAGTTAATCATATGGAGCCGGCATCTAGATGCCTATGCGATAGGGTTTAGGAACCAAAGGCTTGGTTCTGTGATCACTGCTGGATCGTGTGGTCAACTGCAGGACCTGAACAACCATCTGTTGGGTCTCTTCTCGCGCCATCTATAAATGCCAAATATCTCTGAAACAGCTTTCAGGATCCTCTGCTGGGTCTTTGGCATTTTTGGTCGACGGTTTTGACCAGTATAAGTACTGCAGCTTCATTACTGGGGGCCCGACGTTCAGGCTGATTCGGTCAACACTGACGGTGGTCACTGCAAGATCGATGGTTTCTTTACGAGTATTTCATCTGAAGTCAGCATTCATATGCCTATGCTTTAATATTTTGATGTCAAGGGCTTGACTCTGTGATCCCTGCTGGATCAGGTGGTTCTTCAGCGGAACTAGGGGTGACCTTCTGCTAGGTCTGGGTGATCAACCATCAGATCTTGTTCTCGCACCATCAATTAAGTGTTGTTTGTCTCCAAAGTCTGCATCTGGGACCCTTTGTCGGAATGTAACACTATCTGGTCAACGGCTTGACCAGAAGTCAAAGGTTTGACTGCTTTTGATCGTCTGTTGGATCAATTTCCTATCTTTGCCAGATATAGGAAAAAAATTTGTCAGTGAAATTGATATTGAAATAGTCCAGGAAAAATACCTGAATTTTTTAGTATCAGTCTGTTGCACTCTGACTGAATTTCTGGATCTTTCATACGCTATGGATTGTGAAAAATTGAGTTTGGTGGGGCAAACGACCTCAAAAAATTTTGAAATTTTTGCCATAGGCCTAATTCTTCATGTGCATTTTAGTAGGGGGGTGGCGCATATTGGCATTCATGCAAAGTAGCAGACGCATATTAGCAAAATTTAAATGTGCGGTGCATGTTCCACGATGTGTGGTGCACATCCCTTAAAATGTTTATATATCCAGGCTTCCAATTCGAAAATCACTTCATTCCTTTCCCAAAACCCGATTTTATCTCAACTCCCAAGTCAAAAATTCAGCGTTTTAGTGAAAATGGCAGGAATTAGGGTGCAATCGACCCCCTGGGACCCTGAATCTTTCCCGAGCTACGCTTTAGCCAAGCACACAACTCGTCACAGCTATTTTAGGGCCCTTTTTGGTGATCTAATTATAGAAGCCTTTGCCATAGATTCCCATCGATCCCGAGCTCCTCCTGAGAAGGTGAGTTTTTGGCGACTTGGCTTGGTTTTTTCAGTTTTTTGAATTTTTATAAAATTCAGTTTTAGGCTTGTTTTGATGTGTTTAGGCTTGTGTTTGGCTAGAATTTGGTGTTAGGCAGATGTTAGGCTTAGGTAGGCGAGTGGTTATTGCATCGGTTTTGTGAAAAATGACGTTTTTGGAGTGGGTTTTGGCATGTGTGGCGCACATGGCTCATGTATGGCACACATGACCCATGTGTGGCGTACATGACCCATGTGTGGCACACATAAGTCATGTGTGGTGCACATGACTCATGTGTGGCGCACATGATTGTGAAAAATGGGCCGAAACATGCATTTTTCGGCCATTTTTCAAGAAATTATGCATTTTAGGCATGAATAAGGGCATTTAGGGTAGAAAGGAGGAGCTCAGAGCCTCTGTATCCATTCTGTAAGTTAGTCTGAGACTGACCTGAATTCTGTAATTTGTAGAAGGAGCAAACAGTTGTCGGAACTGGCAGTATTCGGGGAATCAATGAATGGTACCCTCTGTTGCCTTAGGAGATACGCGCCAGAGTGGACCAGAGCTGTTTTGGTCCATACATTTTTTGCTTTGTCGATGAACAGAGGAGCAATAGGTTTGTTATTACTACCATGATCGAGCGGTGGATGGATTCCACTCATACCTTTCATCTGCCTGTGGGTGAGATTGCTATCACCCCGAGTATTTTTACCGGGATTACTAGGCTAGAGTGCACTGGGTTGCCTCTTCCATTTGATGCTAGGCTGACATTTCCACGTTGGGCATACAACGCCATTTTTACTCTACTGGGCGTGTCCCCTAATGTGAGAGGTGGGTACAGTATTTCATATGATTGCCTTCGGGAGGCAGTTTTGGTAAAGAGACTGGGCAGGACCATCTCTGTAGAATAGTACACTCGCAGCTTTTTGCTGTATGCACTGGGGTGCACCTTATTCAATGATGCCAGGAACAGCGTTCACATGTCTGTATTATGGGCCCTCTGTGATCTGGATGCTATCGGGCAGTATGATTGGGGCAGTGCCGGACTAGCCCATTTGATGCAGGGCTTGGATTTTTGTAGCCGGTATTGCAGAGACCGCTTTATTGGCTGCTAGCAGGTCGTAGAGGTAAGCAGAATTCTATTGATTCTGTCATTGTAGCGTTTGCTTGAGTCTTGCTGACTGTGTATGTTGACTTTGCAAGTCATAGCGTATGAATTAGGGCTACTGCTAGAGCCTGAGGTCCCACAAGGATTACCGCTTGGCTTCCCTCGTCTGCAAGCGTGGAGCACACCATGTCGAAGATTGGATTACACGATGGACGAGCCAAGGGAGCACCTCAACAACTTAACCTGAGATCAGGTAAGAAGAAACAATTTAATCAGCATTAAACTGTATTGAACTAGTTTAAGAAATACCTGGGCAGGTTCTTATTCTCTTATTGTTCTTGGAATAGGTGCGTCCCTATCCCTAAGATAATATGCATTCGAGGCCGGAATACTTGACCAGTTTGATGTGCAAAGATGAGCAACACATGTTACTGGAGAGTTCCGAAGGTAGACTCTTCTATCTTAGAGAGCGTGTGATAGATTGGCAGTTAGGGCCTGAGAGTGGCGTGGAGCCTGCTCCCCCACCACATGTGATGTTTTGGGCTTCATGTATTAATACAGACCCAAAGGTGATTACTGGGTTGACTGGTGTGCCCAGGTGAGAGCGTTTATCAGAGTCGCCAGTGGACTATCTGATCTTTATCCAGCTGAGATTACTAGGACATGTGGAACTCTCTACATGTCATGGTCAACATGATAGAGCCAGCAGGTCTGGAGTCAGACCTGATATTCCTTGAGGCAGAGGTGGACGTTGGGGTTCACCAGCTGTCGGCAGTTCTCGAGGTAGCGATGCCTCAAAAAGATCTCACGATTTTAGAGCTGATGCGGTTCTAACGGCAACGATGTCAGCCACTCTGGAGGTGCCCCCAGGGTATGGACGTCCGGTGGACTTTGTAGAGGGTGAGCTGATATGGCCACAGAGCCCCCTGATCTTTACCTATGATACAGCTGGGGGTCATTATGAGACTTCCTTTTCGGTGCCAGCAAGGAGCGAGATTGAGTTTGATCCTCCAAACACGACCCATGTGAGTGTACATGTTTTTGATGTGTCTTTGACTTCAGTGGCCTGACATATGTTTTGATCTTGTAGGTGTGTCGAGATGCTATAGCAGACGCTTCAAGGTTGTTGATAGGGTTGTGTCGCTACCATTCGTCTGAGATGTTGGATGTCCAGGTGGGTACCTGTTATGAAGTACTTTTTGCATGGAAATGCATGAATGCATGACTTATATGCCCATATGTCTATGCTTGCAGTCCTGCCGGTAAGTGGAGCTAGAGGAGCATGACCGTTTTGCTCGGATGAAAGAGGAGAGGGATCGAGAGATTGCATGGCTGACGGCGCATCAGGAGTGCTACAATATTGATGTTATGGATAGTCCCAGTCCTGAGGATGACCGCTCCGGGGAGGATGATGCATAGAAGCGACGCGACGTCAAGCTTCCATATGCATGTCGTCAGAAATATGTAGTTTCTATACTAAAATAAGGGAATGCATTACAGATTGGCAATTACGTGCCTAGAACGCCAGGGTTGTTGCGTACCAACTGTGTGAACAGTCAAAAGCTTGAACTGTGTAACTTTTGGATTTATTAGTGGAATCCAATGCTGTTTGCTGCTTATAAATACACCATGCATCTTGGTTTATTGGCAAAACATAACTCATCTATTTTTCTTTGCAGAAATTAGATATACAATGACTCAGCAATCACTGTCCGTCTTCCGCGCTCTTTCCCACCGTTGGGGAAATAATGAGTGGAGTCGACTAGGCAAGATCGGGTTTCAATATTTGAGAACCTTCTAGCAGGTCTCGATTAATCACGCTTTTTTGCATGATGCTATGCAGTTTTGGGATCCGAAGGTTCATGTATTCCGATTCGGGCATGTAGAGTTATGTCCGATGTACGAGGAGTTTGCTGCCATCTTCGGGGTTACCTGTAGCATGACAATGATACTGACAGTGCCGGTGCCTGTTGGAGATGCGTTCCCATATCTGGTCAGGGCTTTTGACGTGAGTCCACTAGAGGTGGGATCTCTTTTGACTACAGACGGCTCTGTAGATCTCGTTGCTCTTTTCCGACCATGCAGTCAGAAATCTATAGAAGACCTATCATGGCTGAGGGTGGCTGGATTTGGACTATTGGCACAGTTCCTATTCGTTAATCTGTCTGGTCATGAGGATTTGCTAATTGGGCCTGTGATAGACCAGATTACGGAGGGTCGGACCCCTTTCCCTATGATCATAGCAGAGACGATCATTGGTTTGGACAAAGTAAAGCGTGGACAGTCTGAGCGCTTTAGTGGCAGTCTGCTTCTGCTACAGGTGAAAATTCTAAGCCGCCTCTACAGGTTTTCAACTTAGAAAATTTTCATTGTTACCCTAATTTTTGCATGAGTTGCCTTTTGTAAGGTTTTCGACTCATCGGGTTTTTATTTTGCTTTCAGACCCTAATTTTTGCCTGAACTGCCCTCTTGGGTTTTCAGCTCAGCAGGTCACTCTAACTTTTGGCTGAGTAGCCTTTTACAAGGTTTTCAACTCAGCGAGCTTTTATTTTTATTTTCTTTTATTATAAATTTGGCTTCAAGAGAAGCTTGGGATCTTGGCACCGCCGGCAGGTGATTTTCAGAGGTATGCACCTCATAGCCATATGCGTCGAGGCTATGCTTTCAGTGAGGCAAAGACAATGAACTTCCAAGGCTGGATTGAGTGGATGGGCACTCGACCTGAGAGCGAGATCAGGTGGAGCTGTCCCTAGTGGCGTATACAGCATGTTACTGTAATGACTTACATAGATTGTATCCCACTGCCAGGATTCAGGCGTTGCACGCATTACAATCCTGCTCGGATTTGTCATCAGTATGGTTAGTGGCAGACTATACCTCAGCTGATGGAGTTTGAGGGAGGCAGGCTGGTGCCTCACTTCATGGAGCATATGGAGAGGACTTGGCCTCACCATCGGATAGCGCTGGTGGAGATTCCTAGAGTTAGACTTATCACTAATGATGAGTACAAGCTGTGGGTGCTGCGCCAAGCTTGAATCCTATACTATAAGACATTGTTAAGTAACAACATGTAATAAAGGATGATCATGCTTTGTGTTTGTAACTAGTATTACTTAAGGCTAAGTTTATGAACATGCATTCCATTTGTATTAAATGAGATTAAAACATTTACATGAAAATGTTAAAACCAACACAGAAGTTCCAGATGCGCATCAGACTCAACCTCTGTTATTGACCAGCCTCGTGCGAGATTTTCTGATCAACTATTTTAGCGCTATCCTTTTGCCTCTTAAGAGCTCTAATTTTTGCATGAGTTATCTAAGTGGATTTTCAACTCATCGAGCGAATATTTTTTCTTTTGCCTTAACTTTTGCATGAACTGCCTATGTAGGTTTTCAGCTCACCAGGCTATTTTCCTTTTACCCTTTGCTCTAGATAAAATATTTCTTCAGCCGGTCAAGGTTGACAGGTTCTGAGAACTCGTTACCCTCTAAATTCGAGATACAAACAGCGCCTTTGGAAAGGATATTTTTAACTAGGAATGGGCCTTCCTAGTTGGGCCTGAACTTTCCGTGAGGATCGTGAATAGCCAGTCTAACCTGCTTTAGGACTAGATCACCTTCTTGTATGGCTACAGGTTTGACCTTCTTGTTGAATGCGTTGGCCATGTGCTTTTTGTAAAGCTGTAGATGATAGAGAGACTTCAGCCGTTTCTTATCAATAGTGACCAGCTGCTCATACCTGGACCTTTTCCATTCAACTTATGGCAACTGAGATTCCAGAATGACCCGAAGTGATTTCATTTCCACTTCAATTGGTAATACAACTTTTGTCTCGTAAACCAGAGAATAAGGGTTGGCACCTGTAGGACTCCTTACAGTGGTTCTGTAACCCTATAAGGCAAATGGCAGCTGCTCATACCAATCTCTATAGGTCTGTACTGTTTTGGCCAAGATACGCTTGATTGTCTTGTTAGTCGCTTCAACTGCCCCATTAGCTTGAGGGCTATATAGAGAGGATCAATGGTGCTCAATCCTATATTTTTCCAGTAAGTCTGCAACTTGGGCCTGGAATTGTACTCTGTTATCTAACACAAGGTGATGTGGCACCTCATATCAGCATATAAGATTCTTCTATATAAACTTGGCAACTTGCCTTGCCCCCAGTTTACCATAGGGTTCTGCCTCCACCCATTTAGAGAAGTAATCAATAGCTACCAGTATGTACCGATGTCCATTAGATGCGTTAGGATGGATCTCACCCATGATGTCAATTCCCCAAGCTGAGAATGGCCAAGGCGTTGTCAAATTCTGCAATTCGACTGGTGGTAAGTGACTCAAGTCTCCATGAATCTGGCATTCATGGCATCTCCGTACAAACTGTATGTAGTCTGTTTCCATAGTGAGCCAGAAGTATCCTTGGCGTAGGATTTTTCTATAAAGTGCAAATCCATTCATGTGGGGCCTGCATACACCAGCATGTACCGTTTCCATGACTGACTCAATTTCTTTCCCTGATATGCATCAAAGTTGTAGACCATCTGTGGTTCATCTGTAGAGAACACCCTGATGCCAGGTGAAGTTGACTGCTAGTCTGCGTAGAGCTAGCTTATCAGTTCTGTTGGCTTCCTATGGATAAGTTCCAGTCTTTAGGAAATCCATGATATCTGCATACCATGGGATTTCTTCTGATGGGTCTAGCGTCATAACCCGTTCCCCAAAATAGCAAGGGATCCTTGACTATTCAATAATCATAGGTTGAGCTTGACTTTGTGGTTGCTCACAAACTGAAGCCAGTGTGGCCAAGGCATCGGCCATCTGATTTTCTTCACGTGGCATGTGAATATACTGGCAGGAGCTGAAATTGCGGACCATGAGCTTCATGTATTCAGCATAAGGCTTGAGCCTTTCTTCTTTGACTTCCCACTTGGCCGTGGATTGGTGAATGATAAGCATCAAATCACCAAATATTTGTACATCTGGTGCGCCTACCATTAGCAATTCTTCTAGTCCGAAGAGACATGCTTCATACTCAGCCATATTGGTAGTGACTGAGAAGCTCAGCCACTTTGATAGCATCATTAGTTCACCTTCAGGAGTGATTAGCACAACTCCTACACCTGCACCCCTTTTGTTGACTGCACCGTCAAAGTGTAACTGCCATTTCTGGACATCAACTGTCCCCAAGTGCTTATCTGGGAAGTCTAGTTCAAAAGTCTTAGAATCATCCATCGGCCTGGATGCTAAGAACTCGGCAATTGTTCTGCCTTTAATCACCTTAGTAGTGACATACTGCACATCGAACTCTGACAATAGGATCAGCCACCTGGAGATTTTTCCTACTAGCGAAGGAGTAGCATACAAATACTTCATAGGATCAACCTTGGAGATTGCTTGTATTTGATATGATTGGAAGTAATGTCTGAGTTTCTTGATGAACCAGACCATAGCCATGCATAGCTTCTCAACAGTGCTATATTTGCACTCTGTTGGCAGTAGTTTCTTACTCAGGTAGTAGACAGCATGTTTGACCCTGACATCATTCTCCTGAGCCATCATAACACCCACTGACTCTTCTTCTAAGGCTAGATAGAGTAGCAATGGTTTTCCCGATCGAGGTGGTTGTAGAATCGATGGGTTGGAGAGATAGTGCCTTACCCTCTCAAATGTAAACTGACAGTTCTCATCCCAAACTATAGGCTGGTTCTTCCTCAAAAGTTTGAAGATAGTCTCACACATGGTAGTGAGCTTGGAGATGAATCTGCTGATGTACTGGAGCTGTCCCAGGAATCCCCTAACTTCTATCTCAGTTTTGGGAATAAGCATCTCAATGATTGATTTTGCTTTGTCAGGATCCACCTCAATGCCCCTCTGACTGACAATGTGACCCAACAACTTACTAGATGTCACCCCGAATATGCATTTCTTCAGGTTTAGCCTGAGTCTATACTTCTCGACGCGTATGAGAAATCTATCAAGAGCAGCTGCATGTTCTCCCCTGGTGGGAGATTTCACCATCATGTCATCCATATAGACTTCAACTTCCTTGTGGATTAAATCATGCAACAATGTTGTTGCAGCTAACTGGTAGGTAGCGTATGCGTTCTTCAGGCCAAAGGGCATGACCTTGTAACAGTAGGTCCACTATTTTGTGATGAAAGCTATCTTCACCTTATCTATAACTGCCATTAGGATTTAGTTGTACTCAGAGAATCCATCAGCAAAGGAATACATAGCGCTAACGGCTGTGCTATCGACCAGCACGTTGATGTGAGGCAGAGGAAAGTCATCCTTTGGATATGCTTTATTCAGATCCCTGTAGTCTATGCAAACTCTGACCCTGCCATTTTTCTTGGGAACTAGAACCACATTGGCCAACCATTCTGGATAGTCAACCACCTCGAGGAATTTGGCATCCAACTGCTTCTAGACATCTTCCTTGACCTTCTGTGCCCACTCTGGTCGGAGGTGCCGTAGCTTCTATTTGACTGGCTTGAACCCCGGCTTGGTAGAAATCCTGTGTTCTGTGATGGATCTGTCGACACCCAACATGTCTTCATAGCCTAGAGCAAAGACTTTTATGTGCTTTTTCAGTGCACTGATTATTTTTGTTCTCTCTTCAGAGGTCAAGTCTGATGCGATCTTGAGAAGATAAGGCTTGTAATTTGTGTTAATGTTAAAATTTTCGATGCAAGATGTGTTAATGTCAAAAATGCTCATGTAATGCTCATGCTCATGCATAATACCATCAGAATACACATTGCAAACATAAGCAAAGTTGCTCGTTATTGCTTCATACTTAGATGGGATTACATCATCATTAAAAAGTATAGAAATAGGGACATCAGTGTCCTTATATACAAGCTCTTCAAAGGTGCTCTCCACTAGCGTGGCGATGTCCTCATAGACCTTTGGCAGCAGCAGGTCTTCAACATCCAAGTTCTGTAGCTTGGATCCCAGTGCAGTGACTGTGGTAGGCTCCGGCTCCAGGCAGCCAGTGGTGAGATCAGTAACATCACCAAAGATCTGGAAAGCTTCATCAGGGTTAATGACAAAAGTGGCAGTAGTCTTCCCAGGTGCTGTCAGGGTTGACAGATCATAGACATCGCCAAAGATGGTGAATTGCTTCTCATAGAAGTCCTTCGAGTTAGGCAACTCGGGAGCATGATCATGCTGAGTCTCTCCTTGGATGAAGAGAAACATGTTGCACTGCTCTGGCTTGTCTGAAGTGTAGGGATCAAACCCAATGCAGTACCTCTCTTCCCACATGGCTGTAGGAATATCGAATTCAACTGGGCCTTGCTGATACAGGCCCAAACCCATGCCAGGACATAGTCCATCAGTTGCATCATCCTCTCCATAGCAGGACTCAGTTGGTACGAGTAGGATTCTGGTTCTCCGATAGCAGCATTCTGGAAACCAGTCATAAGAGGGACATCTTCTTTGATGCAGGCTAGAGCAACCTCATCATCAGCGGTGATAGTAACCACACCCTCGTTGTGTGGGAACTTGATTTTCTGGTGCAGGGTGGATGGCACACCTCCCAATGGATGGAACCATGGTTGACCTAAAAGTAGTGCAAAAGACACCAGAATGTCCATAACAGTAAACTCCACCACTGACTCAATTGGCCCAACTATGACAGTGGCAGTGAAGGTGCCAGTAACCTCTCGTTTAGACTCATCATAAGCCCTGATGATGGTCTTACAGGGTTTGAGATCTAAAAGCTGAATCTCAAGCTTGGGAAGTACTTTAAGTGGGCAGACATTAATGCCAGAACCATCATCTACCATGACATAGGGGGTGGTGAAATTCATGATGTTCACCCTGATGAACAATGCCCTGTTGTGGCGGATCCCTTTGGCCGGTAGATTGTCATTAGAAAATGTGATCATGCTGGATGGTAACTCTCGGTTGACCAGCTGACTCTTTATGCTGAAGGTGGAAGCAGAGGGAGAGATCCTCATGCTTGAGAGTGCCTCAACGATGGCCCATCGATGTTGTTGGGAAGACATCACCAGGTCCCAGATGCTGATGTTTGCTTGGGTCTTTTTCAGCTGTTTGACCACAATATTATCAGGTTAAGTAACCTCATCAGCTGGTAGTGAAGCTAGAACATTGCTTGGACTAGCTTGATCCTTAGTGGGCCTAGCCTCATTCGGCTTCCTGGGAGCTTTAGGTTTCTTCCCGAGGTCAGGAGGAGTGAATATCTTGCCACTGTGGGTCATGTTGCAAACCCGAGAGGACATCTTATTAGCTCCTTACCCTTTCTATTGTTTGGGCTGCTTTGGTATCTGCTTAGCTACTTTAGGGGTCTTAGCAGACTTACCCTTATCTAGATCCTAATCCTGTGATGGTTCAGACTTAGTGGAACCCTGAGTAGTTGTAGACTCATCCTCAGAGCTATCGTACCATATGTCGATGGCACCAATGTCAAATCCCCCATCGGGGTGGAAGGTGATAGCAGGTAGTTGAGTATTCCCCTTGCTGCTGAGAGGAGAAAAGGAACTTAGGATTAGGGATTCTAGTAATCCTGACTGAATCATGTAGGTATGGTTGGCCTTATGGTAGTTTGGTAGCGGGTTTGTCTTGGTAGACGGTTTAGATTTTTCATGGTCCTTAATCTCACTAGAGTCAATGAGATTTTGGATAACAAGTCTAAGGGAGCGGTAGTCGTCGGTGTTATGACCATGGTGCTGGTGATAGTGGCAGTAGGTTTTGGTGTCTACTGTGGCTGGAGGTGGTGTTTTGAAGTTTGGCTCTAGGGGCTTGATGAGTTTTGCTTTGAGAAGGTGGCTGAAAACCTTGGAAAGTGGCATTCCAAGATCTGAGAATTTCTGGGATGGCGTAGTGTTCCGAAGTATGGGGTTTGGTGTTTGCACAACATGGATTTTTGGTATTTGCAAGGCGTTGGTGTAATGAGGCTTTGGCTGTGTTGGTGTGTAGATTGCAGTTTTGGGTTTTGGGAAGGAGAGCTCCTTTTTCTTACCCTCGGTTTGCTCGATGTGCTATCCCACTGAGTAGATGTCCTCGAAAGTATGGAACGTCTGATACTTCAGCCTATCCTGGTAAAGTGGCAGCAAGCCCATGTGTCGCACCCTAAATTTGAGCCTCTCAGATTGATTGGGATGAGTCGGGCTATTTCTTCATTGCCTTGCCTTTACGGGCATTCCCGGTTCATTCAGGTGCAATCCAGGGTTTGTTTAGGTTGCTTAGGGTATGTTTG
>CANYBF010505181.1:0-10200 GCA_948192965.1 Dalechampia spathulata
GTCATTCAATTGAATTGGCAAAACAAACTGGGTGGCGACTCCACTTAATAACCTCGACGCGATCTTTCTAGGTTAAAGGAACAATCAACTATGGAAGTACGCCATTGAGAGCAAGCACCACGGCATCTCACGCCGAACAGCATGCAGCGCTCCCGCGTCCGGGGCGCGCTACTCTTACAATGCTAGTAATGTTAAAGTGTGTGGATATAATAAATGCTTGTTTGACAATATAATCTCAATAAATAATTTAATGGAATGTTTATAGATGGTGGATCGTTATGCGCATAAAATAATATTACATTTTAACATGTTAAGTTATTGAATCCTTTGTAAGGTGATTATCAACTTTCTAAGGTAAAGAGTTGGTAATCATGCTACAGGAGCATGTTACATCACAGAAGGCATGACAGTAAATGGTTATGAAGTAAGAATATTGAGTGTATGGTATAGATGTTTACATAAGGATGATGTTAGGTGGGGGAGAAGGATCCGATAAAGGGAAATCAGTGAGCAGCTGTTGCTTCAACATTTGTAAGTTGATTCATTAATTTATTGGTCCAATTTCAAGTAAGCAAGTTAATAGCAAAGTTTAAATCATACCTCAAGAGAGCCGGCTTATGCAAGATTAATAGGAAGGAAATGTTGTTTAGATACTCGAAGGGTGTGCTTACGTTCTTACAAGATATAGGGTAATAAGTCAAGTTTTAGTCTTGTTAGTCTTATGTCATCGGGAAGTTACTTATGGAGGATAATCAGCTTTAGGTTTAACAATGAGTTGGGGAGATGAATTGGATTACCGTGCTACTTTGATTCAATTTCTATGTTTTATTACCATGCTTCTTTGATTCAATTTTTGAAGTTCCTTAAGATTTGATTTGTTTTGCATTTATTTTCAGAATTCTTTGCATTTAGCTAAGTTAAGTTTGTGCCAGATGCTTTGAATTTAGATCTTAAAGTTAAGTCTCTGTATGTAAATATTTATGTTTTGTTCCTCTTAATTTTCTAGGATTTAAAATTATTTTGTTATGTTTTAATTTTTAAATGATGGATGTTAATGTCAATTCTTTTAACTTAGTCAAATTTCTTTAAAACTTCAGGTTATTGTGAGTTTAATATTTTCCTAAATATGTAGGATGGTTGTGCCTCATGTTTAACTAAGCTTTGTTTGGATTTTCTTTTAAGATTTTTGTTGTACTAATAGATTGAAAGGTTTTTATAGTTTTGTTTTGTTTTAAATTTCTTTAGGATTTGGGTGAAGTTTATATTTGTTTTAACATTTTTATTTTATTTTAGAATTCTATTATCCCTAGGATTTTATCATGCGTTAGAATTTTTGAGAGTAGATTAACAATTAAAAACCAAGGCCTTAAGAAGAATTCTTGCCTTTATCCTATTGAATAAGTTAAGTATGGAGTTATTCCTTGAAGTATTAATGGAATCTTGCTATTTAGGTATGTTTTATCATGATGGGTTTATGTAATCTATGTATTTGGGTTTATCAAGCCATGTTGCACATGTATATATTATACAAGGTTCTTTGGTATTAATCATTTACTCTATTCTAATAAGGTATTAGATTTTAGGTTTAGTTGTTTAAATTCGATGTTTGACATAAGCATTTGAGTTTGATTTGAAGTTTGTGTATAGGTTTTAGGGAGCTGATTGACCTCTTTGCAATTTACCATTAGAGATTTATGATTTAATTATTTGTATGATTCCTTAATAGTGTTTTCTTTGGAGGACTCATTAAGCGTTTAGTCTGATTGATAACATACATTGAGTCTTGACTTATAGATGTGCTTGTACCTTGGTTATGAAGTTTCTTTGAAGTAAGTGTTCAAAGTTATCTGTAGGTATCATGGCTAATCCTATTTTTCCTATATATTATTAGGTTGTTGTTGTACTTACTGGTAGGATTTACGGATTGGACTTTGTTTTGCATAAATTATTTTAGATTATAATTATAAAATAGCCTTACATTACTTGGAATGAGTCTTAGTGTTTTATAATTGGTGCCTTTGTTTTGCGTAAGCAGTCGACTACTGCTTATTATATTTGAGCCGTTTCTTTGCTAATGCTTTCTCCATCAAGTAGGTATCATGGCTGGGAGGTAGTTAAATATTTGATCACATTTTATCTTAACATTCACAAGTTATGTTCTATAGCATAGTTTCATAAATATCAGAACATGTAGAATAATTGCTAGTATAAATATTTCTTATGAATCATCAAAAAATTGATAAGCAACGAGACTACAACAGAAGTTCCATATATCAGTGTGAAATAGACCTATAAGGAGACGAAGATAGATGCAATATGACAAAGAATAAGCAAGAATAGTCATCATGCAGACATGCTTTAAGGAATCATCAAGGCAGAGGTTAGCTAAAACAATCAATAAAAGATAAAAACAAGTATATAGTGTATATCAAATAGCAGCAGATCCACAAGAACCATTAAACTAGAAACTAGGTAAAAATCAAAGATGCAATCTCCTAGAAACATAACATTTCATAACATAGAGATGGTAACACAAATCAAAGTAGACATGAGAGTTTTTCTTTGGACCAAATTAAATATGCCACAACAAACATACTAAGATTGGAATACGTGTGTATCAGAAGGATAAGGAACATGTTAGTGTAATTCATTCAGCTAGAACCTAACCCCAATGCTTTTATCAAATCATATGCAAATGCCCAAATACCCAAAGTTTGATAAATCAATAAGGAATCAGTATTTTCCACTTGCTTATCTTTGGTAAAAAGGGAGGATGTTTCCATTTAGTATGGTAGTATTGTATGTGAATAGCATGATAGGAGGAGATGAATGGCTCAGGTCGAGTTTGATGATGATAACAAAAGAGAATGGGATGTTGTTAAACACCAGAGTTTGGCGGTTAGGCAACTAAGGATGATGGACAATGGAAATGTGTGGGATTTTCTACTGTTTCCTCATGATAAACCAGATTGCCTGAATCACTACTACTGTTGAACGAAGAACCTTCATGGGAAGGAGATAGCAATGTTGAAAGGGTTAAACTGGTGAGAGTTTGGAAGGGACGGTGCAGTGAGGATGGGTTTTGTTGCTGTTGCAGTTTGAAGGATGCGAGAATTTGGAAAGGTGAAGGATTAGATCTATGGATCTGAGAGAAAAGAGAGGTGGGGTTTGAAGAATTAAGCCCCATAGGTGGTTTAGTTTTTTTTTTTTTGCAGATTTCTTACTCTAAGAGTTTGATATATGAATTCTAAACCTCTTAGAACAATTTATCTATGGTAGTAAATTATACTTTAGGCCTATAAATGGCAATTTTTAGTGAAAATAGAATTAGAATGGTATGGCTTGAAGGTTAAAAATAGAAAATCCATACAGATGGCTATGCTTTAAATTGAGCCATCTGTATGCAACGGGTAATTATTGGGCCTTAAAATTAATTCAAAATGATTAGAACGTTTTTAAGCTAAATTAAAATTCTTTGATTGATTACTTAATTAATTATGATCAGCTCAACAATTAATTGATTAGCTAATTAATTAATAAGTTATAAATAAGCTAATTTAAAGTTATGATTAAAATATGTTGGTAAGTGGATTACTATTGGTAGTTAAAGGAATTATTGTTAAGGATATGGTTACAAACAACATGGTGAAAATGCAGTAGCAACGTGTGTATGGTAGTTGTTGAAGAGTTATGTAGTAGTTCTGCAAGACTGATTCAAATAAATTGAAAAAATGGACCAAAAGAGAGGGAATTGGACAACATAATTAGAAACAACAAGCAAATTCTTTCAAAATTCCAAACTTCAGTAGCATTATATTTTCGTGTTCATACCATTAAGATTTCTTCATTTACTACATTTTCTTTACGAGATATTATTGCAACCTTTGCTCATCATTAGTTATAAAACAACACAATACCTTTCCTTTGATCTAAATTACTTTAGTTCCTAAATTATTTTTCAACTTTATTTTATTATTCCTTAAGCTATTTGGTCAAGCTATTTAATGCATCCAAGCAAATTGTCAAAGGATCTTGGGGATTTCGTGATCACCTTGGTGCATTAATTGAGGATTTGATCCTCTGGCACATCCACAGCTAATTTTCACAAATTGTGCCAAACACATAGTTACCATCTTATACATATTCACATCATAACACTTTAAATTATTATTATTTTGTCCATCCATTTTATTTTGAAACTGATTACATCAATTTTAATGTATATATTAAAATAAGTTTGGCTAAAGCATAAGTTTTAGGGGGTATTCATTTATCCATACAATAATAGGGCCATTTTTACTTACTAACAATAGTTGATTAGTCCTTTCAAGAATTAACTTACCATTTAGGTTAATTGCATTATCTATTACACACACCACTAGCTTAGTTTGACAATCATTCCTCTTCTTCCATTCTTATATAAGTTAATGTTAGCTTCTTCCATGCATAACATTGCATTCATAAACCTACTTAAATCCTCCTCTTATTTAATCAACATACATCATTAACATAAAATAAATTCATTTAATTACTAATAACCGCAATCATGTGTATCTTATATATTGACTTATCTAGTGTTCTAGCATTAACTTAATTTCCACTTTACCTTCTGACCATATACATATAAATATATATACATATATTCATTCAATTTACTTAAGATATTCATGTAATTTATTCTTTAATTACATCATTTGAAAGCTACAAATCCTACTACAAAAAATAAATAGTTGAACAATAAAGAAAGTCGTCACTAAATCTATTGCTAGAGGGCTTAATGATGGAATTATGACAGCAAATAATCTATCACTACATTTTGGAGATGAAAACGTAATGGAATAGTTTCATCATGATTTAGCAATGGAATATGAGCATCTTTTATTACTAAATAGTGATATGAGTATTCCATTGTTATTTCATTGCTAAATTATAATGGCATTATTCCATCACTATTATGTTGCTAAATCATAATGGCACTATTCCATCACCATTTTGAAAAAATAAATTTTTAAAAAACTAATTGATTATAATTATAAATTATTAAAATGAATTAAAAATTAGATATATATGAAATTAATAATAATATGACTTTAAAATGAAAATAGCCATTAAAATCTTTAATTATAAATATAATATTATTTCTTTGAAGTTATGGTAAATCTCGTAGCATTTCCTTTATAATTTAACACCTGTAAAAATAACACTTCTATAATTCAAAATATGAATGTAACCCTTCACCCCCTAATATTCATAATATAATACATTCATCAATAATATTAATTTCCATAAAATAAGTAAATGTAGCATCATAGTAATAAAGTGAAAATCATTGTAATATGTTTGGTAAAAATTAAAAAAATGAATGGATCCAAAAATATAAGAAGACATATTCTATGATTATTCAGTCAGATTGGCATTCATTTAATCATTAATGATAGGAGGATCAATATAGATTGGATGAAATGCTAGATCTAATAGATCAATTAGAGCATCATCATGATTTGGAGCAACATGATATAGCTTAAAGATGGATGATTGAGGATCCATAAACTATAATAGTATACAATCACACATAACTATTAGGGTGTATTGAACCATCAATTAAGAAGCAATGATAACAGTATTAAGAGTAATATTTAATCATTGTTAAATCTTTGCATTTATGTCTGTAAGTGTCAAATTTTATGATGGTCCACAAGTATATGGGGTAATTGATCCTAAACTATAGTAACTACTTCTTATGACCTAAGTTGGTAAAGTGATCCCTTAGAGGCTCCATCTATTGCCTCTAAGTATATACAAGAGTCATCCTGGCTGTTAGCATTTTATGATGCCTCTTACCTTAATCGGGTAACTTGGTCTTAATAAAATTGAAAACATTAGATGTTTACTATATTTTGGAATGTAAATTTAAATCAAAGAAGACATTTTTACCAAATCTAATGTGATATTTACTACATTATGGAATGTAAATGTAAAACATTTGATATTTGCTTATATTAATTTAACGCGACCTCTTATCAACAAAGTTAACTTGATCATGCTTTCATGTATGTATATTAGAAAAGCTCATGAGAGGTCAGCTCCTTATCCTTATTTTGAATCATTTACATATAAAATATGTTAGACAATAAAATGAAATGTTCAATATACTTTCAAATATTTGGAAAAGATATTTTTACCTAATCTTTCTTGTGTCCAAACATAGTCTTAGAACTATAAGTATGAGTAGAAAAGCCTGAACCATCTACATGATCATGTATGTTACTCATAGCTTGAGCATTCTACACCTATGTACTCGATTGACTCCAATAGTGCATCCAATTATCCTAAGTCACCTCAATATAATAAATAGGTTGCTCTTTCTTTATCTTCAACTTATTCAATAAATCTTTATATTTGTTATAGATAATATATAAGAAGTTTCATCGATTTCATATAAATAACTATTACAACTACTTATACAAAAACTTGGTGAGAATAAAATTTATCTAATTACATTATGTTGCCTGGTAGATGGCCTTAATAGAAAATTGCTCCTCATCCCAATAGAAAATAATTCTACAAATATAATGTAAAATCTATCATTAATCAATGTTGCTATCATTTGAATGACTCATTTAATAAGTGTATTACTTGAAAGTCCTCCTAATATAGAGCAATAATAGTGGGTGGTACCATCGCTTATGAAGTGCCCTTTAAAATTAATGTATGTGAAAATCTCTCTGATGTATGTTAATTTACATGCATGTTTAGTCATTTTTAGTTAGTGTTTAATGTTCATTTTGTTACATTTTTATTTTGATTTAGTAGAATTTGATGAGTTGTTGAAGTGTGTAGCATTAGGGAAGTAACAAAGAAGAAATGAAGCATTTTAGGACTTCAAGGAGTAAGTCATGATGGTGACATTCAAAGTCACGATCATGACAGAAGTGATGCAAGGAAGACACTTTTAAGAAAAGTCATGATCGTGACATTCAAAGTCATGATCATGACAGAAGCTAAGCCAAGAGAAAGAGGAGCCAAGCCAAGTCAAGTCACGATCATGACATTCAAAGTCACGATCATGACAAAAGGAAAGAAGCCTGAGCACCATCAAGTAAGCAAGTCACGATCGTGACTTACAAAATCATGATCATGACTTCTCAATTATGAGCCATTTAAAGTATAAAATCTGCAGAAGATTGAGGGGGAAAATGGGATCCATGGGGGGAACAAAAACAAAAAGCTTTAATGGAGACCTCATGGGCAAAGCAATCAACAAGATGGGCCAAAATATAAACAAATTGGAGTTAAAGCTGGAGGACCCCACTCAAAGCATAAAAGGAGGATGGCATCTAGGGTTAAGGGAATTCACTATTTGCACTAGCAGCAGTCTAACTTCTAGGTTTGTTCTTCATTTCTTCTTGTATCTTCTCTTCAGCCATGAGTGGCTAAGTACTTTATGTAGGATTGATCTCTGAATCCCTTGTTGGGATAGCTAATTATGCTTAGTTAACATTGCTATGAATGTTTAATTTTAAAGTTTGATTTTGGAAACAAAACCTCTGCTTTATGATTGCAATGATAGTTGGATTATAGAATGCTTGTTCATTAAGAGATGTTCAATTCTAAAGGTTAGTTTTCTAAATGATTACTTAAGCTCTGTGATTGCAATGAGAGTTGGATTGTGGAAAGCTTACTCATTCTGGTTAGATCGATGTGTGAGAGAGATCTACATACTCCTAATTCTTATATGATTTCTATATAGTTTCCTTAATCAGAGGACCTTGATTATGACTAAGGAATTCTGAAGATTAGAGTGAGATTAAGTTGATTTCACCTCAAGAGAGGGTTTTCAATGCTGTGGGATATCTTGGGTAGCAATAAGCACATGACTGTTATCCTAGTTTGGTGATGATGAGTTTAAGTCCTATGTTCCTTATCATTTATGTTATCTTCTTGCTTTTGAATCCATTTCATTTCTTTATGTATTCCTTTCAATAATTGCTTACTTCTAAATACCAACCCATTATCCTCGCTTAAACAAATCAGAAATCCAAGTAGTGGTGGATAAACCAATAAATCCTTGTGGGATTAATATCTTACTTCATCAATCTGTATACTTGTAGTCAAGTAGTGAATAAAACTACTGTCATTTCAGGGATGATCACTCTCTAGTCTTCATGGAGCATTGAAAAGATAGCTCCAAGCTTAAATAAAAATATACATTTTTGTAATATGAAAATGTAGATATAAAGGCAAGGTCATATAACATCAAGAAATAAAATTAAATGTTACTTACATTCCATTATTAATATGACACTGCAAATGATGTTGTTAAGTAGTAAAAATAGGGCTTGAATGTGATGGTTTAGAATTTTTTATTGAAGTAGATGCAGATGTAGCTGGAGGTGTATGTATAATGAAATCTACAACTACTTGTAACATAGTTTGAAGTAGTGGTAAAATATGAGTAATCAATGATATAGATGCAAGTTTCAATGTATAAGTACTAGCTGCATACGATGTAAGTGTTCATGGTGATGATGTGCTTGTATTGCCTACCATAGATGAAGTCAATCTCGACAACATATATGAATGTGGATGATATTGACCCCCACATCCAAGCCATCTACCTATATCTGGATAATAATTTAAAAAGTTGAGACATGCATTATAAATAAAAATACTAATATTAAAGAACATAAACATAAAGTATAATTAATAAAAAATAAATAAATAAAAAATAATAATTTCATATATCTGTGTGATATTATGTTACAAGTTGATAACATTACCCATCATTCACTATTACCACTTATCAATATGTTTGACTTCCTTTAATCCATCAGTAGATTTTATGTGGATAATGTCATCATCATCTATATAATCATTTTCACCATGACTTATATCTATGAACCCTCCATCTAGATCATTTAAATGGTCACCATACTGATATGAAGAATCATCAACTTTGATAATTTTATAATCATCATGAAAATCTTGGAATGCAGTAGTATTTATTATTTTTTGCTTTGGTACATCCACTTGAGATCTTATTTTGACTTTACAAACTACAAACTAATCAACCTTATCTTTATGCAAACTTGGGTACAAAATATGACATACTTGCTTCATATAGAAAATGGATTGGAAGATGCTCCATACTATTAAAAAAGCTAAGTGGAGATGCGTTCTAGTTTGCATAAAATTTATGGTGTATCAATTTATAACTACATCATTTCTTCCTCTGAAATCTTATTTTTTGTGAGTGTTTTAAAGAGCAAGCTTACTTTAGTCAATGCTTGCTATATATTACCAGTAGTAGCTCATAAAATGCAAATGGCATTAAGCATTCCATAAACACGTGACAATCATGACTTTTCATACTAAAAAGCTTTAGCTTTTACATATCCATATACCTACCCATATTTGAGGTATACCCATTAGGAAATTTGACATTCTTCAACCACTCATAAACAACTAGTTTTTATTGTTTATCTAAAGTGTAGCATGCCTTTGAATATGTTCATGTACGATAATCTTTTTCAAGCTCCTTCTTTTTACAAAACATTTTCAAATCCACCTTTGATTTTGCATTATCTTTTGTTTTACCTTCAATCTTTATAACTGTATTGAAAATATTATCAAAAATTATTTTTCAATATGCATAATGTCAAGATTATGATGAATTAACAATGAACTCTAATATGGTAAATCCTAAAATATACATATATTTTCAATTTATACATTATCATGATAAATTTTAATAATTTATAATACATACATACACTATCAACCTAAAATTTTATAGTAAAGTGAAGCAGGGATTTTGGGTTGTGATAAAAATAATAATTGCTACAGAAATAAATCTCTTAGTCTCTATGGACTTAGTATAGAGTGATAAGGGTATCAAACTCAGGGAAATGGGGCATAAAATTCATTTCTTCCTATGAAACTTAACAATTCCTAAGTCTTTATGATGTCATAAGTAAAATGGTAAAAGATATGATAATAATAATAAAAATGATCCTTCAATTCCTAATTAGATAAATCAAATAGGAACAATGTTTAAACAATTCAATATATGAATGACATTTTCATTTGTATCACATAACACTCTCGTGCTTATATAATATATACTCACATTATTTTCCATAAAATTCTCACTTTACAGATGCAAACATGAATCAATAAACTCATATGTCATATTAAGTT
>CANYBF010505655.1:0-16581 GCA_948192965.1 Dalechampia spathulata
ATTTAGGGTGCGACAACGGGTCCCGCAAGGCGCCATGGTGGGCCCTACCAGTCTTGAGATGTTCTATGCACCAAAACACACAGAGGAAGACAGGGGTCTATGTGCATAATCAGGATCGATACCGGGGACTAAATCCTAGCCGAATCAACAAAGATCCAAAATTATACGACAGTGAAAAGTGAGGATCAAGAAAAGTATATATTACATTCTTTGTATTTTCTTTATATATACAATTGCTAGAAATTACCATGAAAGAACATATTAAAACTAAATGTATATGGGCCATGAAACCTGTGGGTTACAACCCTAGATAAAGAAATCAAAATCTAAGATATCATGACTTACATGCCATGGAAAAGGAAATAATATCTATAAAAAAAAGTCATGGCCTTGCTTAAGCATAGAAATAAGAACATCAACATCATCGTGTAATAATTCATTAAATATGTTCTCAACAAGGTTAGTGATGTCTAATTAGACCTTCTCGAGCATGCGATCTTCAATGTCTAAGCTTGATAGTTTATCCTCTAATTCAATGACTATAATAAGCTTTGGGTCTATACAACTGACAATCAGATTAATAACATCTCTGAAGATCTAAAAATCATCATCAAGGCTAATAGGAGAAGCAATAACAACAATCTTCTTAGACTCTATCAAGGGTAATAGATGATAAACATCTTTAAAGATAACAAATTATTGATTAAAAAAGTCATATGAGTATGGTAATTAAGGAGCATGATCATATTGGGTCTTACCTTAAATAAACAAGACACCTTGCTCTCATCTAGCATGTTAGAAGTAAGGGGATCAAACATAATGCAATATATCTCCTCCCACATGATAATGGGATGTTCAACTCCATTAAAACTTGCTAAAAATGGCATCATCTTCTCTACGATAAAGATCAGTTGTTATAAGTATATTTTTGGTCCCTGGATAGTGAAGATTTGAAAACCAATCATAAGTAGGACATCTTTGCTAATGAAGGTTAGAGCAACCTCATCATTAGCAACAATGGTCATTACTCCCTCCTCATGCAAGAACTTAATCTTTTTTGATGCAAGGTGGATAGTACACCTCCTAGTGGATGCAACTCTGGTCAAGCCAATAGCAACATAAAAGACACAAAGATGTCTAAAATAGTAAACTCCAAAATTGACTTGATTAGCCTAACTGTTATAATTATGATGAAGATTCCTTCATGTTTAAAATTCAACGACCTAATTACAAATCAAACTCATATGTATGCACACTCAATATTGCACCACTATTTAACATATTTGGCTATATCCATAAACTCATTCATTTTCTCCTTATATAATATGCATTTGTATGATATCACTTAGTACAATCCCTTTTTCTCTAAAATATATATTGAACCTACTAATACATACACAAGTCACCCCTTTTAACATATATAATTATGTGTAACTTAACTAATTCTAATAGAATTGATCCAATCTCTTCAATTATCCTTAAGAATATTCAAATAGAATTTATACAATATCATTATTCTTGAGACATTTGCTTGTTAGATGTGGCCTCTCTTCATATATATCCCTTAGTTAGAATGGAGATTTCTTTAGAGGATTAGTCTTATTACCTTACTTTCTTAAATGAAGTGGCTCCCTTTTAAGTAGCAAGGTTTAGCTCCTATTGAGTTTGTTTCCTTGTTATCATAACTTTTACATTACAAATTTATTTTATCCAAATTTTATTAAGACATTCAATTGTAGGATCTTATGTTTGACTATTTATGATAAATGTAATATTATCAAACTTTATTTAACTTATCTTCAATCCAATATTATTCATATATATTTAATTAAGTCAACATTTAGAACCATATTAACTAAATATAATCATGTCCACTTTACATAATAACTTCTATGTGCATTTATTAAAACTATTTCATTATTCCCTTATTTCACTTAAAGTGATAATTGCCTCGTAATTATTTAATTAATTTATATCTTTTTTGGACATTAGTTGCTAATGCTCTATCTTCATTTCATTTATCTTTTTACCTTTCTTTAGTCCCTTATTAATTAGTTAGCATTATAAATTTACATTCATTTTTCATTTATCATTATTTTATTTTTGAATCCTTAATGCATCTAATAATGGAAATATTAAATATGCATAAAGCAACTTATCATAATCATACTAATGCCTAGAAGTGAGTATGCTAGTGGTTTTGACATATATAGTACTCATTAATATCATATGTATAATTTGAACCCTTAATAAGCATGTATATATTAACATTCATTCTTTTTGATTCATATAGCTATGTATGAAATCCATACCCATTAACGAAGGGTATTAAATAGGAGGTCACACTAACTATTGATCCTGTAATTAATGATTTAATAAATAAATTTTTAATATCCATTTCCCTAGTATATTATTATCAATTTAATATCAGTTTTACAATTTGGAAAATTACAAGGAGAATCATTTTTTATGAATGATACACTAAAACTTACATAGTTTTATAACCATCATGTAATATATGTTTCAAGATTATAATAAAAAATTCTTCCAATATGTCTAGATATTGGGCATGCAATTTATTAACATATATTTTATTCAAATGTAAAGAATTGATTAATTTTATATTGTATATTATTCTTAATATTTAAATATATTTTAGAGAATTACTTGATATATGATTGCATTTCATTGTAGTTTAGTAGAATATATGCTTAAGTTGCCTTATACTAAATTTCTATTAGGTATCTTAATTTATCTTATGATTGTCTTGATAATTTGCATATTGATGAGGGACTTCATTTTCTTCAAGAATATTTGCACCATCATTATGTTTAGGCACTCATTGGTGTTTAGTGAAAATATGTGGTGCAAAGTAATAACTATAAAAAAGATGATACTTTTTGAAATAAATATGCATTACAAATTGAATGTTATACTGTAGCTTTTTTTATTGACACTTTTCTTTAAATTTTTATGAATCTTTTGAAAGGATACAACAAATTGTATTGTACTAGAGCTATGATTTTAGCTTTCATATTGACAATGAACAAAAAGGTCTTTCATATTATCAAATAAACTATATGAAAATATATGTTCAAGCTTACACAATATTTCAAAGATTTATACTTTAAATTCATCATTTATTGATATTACAGATAATGAATTTTGAAACCTTAAGGTATGTAATACATGGTAATAATCAATTAGACACTTTTAATTCAAATATGTGCATTTTACTTGAGTAATGCCATTATGCTTGAATTGAAGACTAGAATCTTCTTGATTTGACATTTTATCAAGGTATAATTCTAAGTTTCTAACTTTAATAATGAATAGAGCTTAAAATTGTAGTTTCAATAGTTTCAATAACACTCCAATCAAACACCCTAATTGACTATAACACTTAAAAATCCTTTAGCCAAATATGGTCTAACAAGATGTTAGGAAAGGCTCTAGTAGGATAGACTAACACATGAACTAGGTAGGGTTAAACATAATAGAATTAAGCTTCAAATTAGGCCTTAAACCTAGACGAGGCCTAAGTACAACCAATTACCGAAATTAATGACCTATGACCTAGATACAAACCTATTAACCCTTTTTTCTTCATTAAATAAACATTACATGACTTTTCATTGGGTGATTTGACATTCATTTTATAGAAACCTAAAAACACATTCACTAAAACCATCATTCTTAAACACTTTCCATTATTAATTTTCTTAGTTTATAGTCAAACGATGATTAAATCTATAGACTACATGAATTTAAGTGACTATTATTTCATAAATACTTAAGAATTAAACATAGATAATGGTAGTTAATTTTTTGAATTATGTTTTTCATTGTTTGATGTTGGTCTTCATGATTTATGATTGTTTTAATTGATTATGGACCCATTTTAATATTTTTTCATAAATTTGACATGGAAATTATCATTTGGAGATGATGATGTTGTTAGAATTTGACAAGGTTTGAGATAAAGCCATGGTACCAATAGGGGAATATGCAATTGAAATAGTATCTCGAAATTCCCTTTCTTATCTTTGGACCACTTCATATATCATGTGCATCAAATCAATTGGCTTTGACTAGTCCAATTAGCCCTCAAGCCTTGTCGTGCTCCAATTATAATGAGATTTTGGATCTAAAGTCATATTTCTATTTCCTTTCTTTTAGTGATTGTTATTTATTTTTTTGAGATGGTTTACATTGTAATTTATACCATTTTCTATTCATTTTTTATGCTTTATACATGACTAAATTATTATTTATTGTAATTTATAATCTAGAAAAGCATAATGAGACCATAGATGCATGATAATGGTATATGAATTGAATTTTCTATATTTTATCATTCTTCATATTAGATGATTGTTCTATATGTGTTCTTCATTTTTTGTTATGTTTAATTCACTTTCTATTTCAAAATTGCTCAAATTTATATTTTTTGATTGAGAATCAAATTTTGATTTTCTATAAGAAGAGTTTAAGATCAAGTATTTTATGATTTGATATCCATTTCAAAATTAAAATTTTATTTTCAATTTCAAACTTTGATTTTCTATTAATCAAAATCAAATCAAAATTTTATATTTTAAACCTAGAATCTCATTCTTGGCTTTAACTTTGAGACTAAAGTTTGAAATTGATCTCTAAATCTTAACATATTTTCTATCATGATTGATTAATCTTAACAAAATCAATTTAAGTTTCTAATCTTATGCTAAAATCTTTTCAAATTCAAATTGGATTTTTAAACCAGATTTCTAATCTCATCTAAATCTTTTTAAACCAAATTTATCATATTCATTTATATTTTCAAACCAATTTTCAAATCCTGTCCATATTTGTTTCAAAACTTACTTTTATATTAATTTAATTTAATTTAATTAATCTGTCTATCTTTATCTAGTTTCCCTAATTGAAACTTAGTTCTGAATTAATTTAGTTTTCTTCACTAAGACATGATTTTGAATTAATCTGGCCATCTTTATTTAGTTTCCTTAATTAAAATTTCATTTAAACTAATATTGTTTTCTTATTCAAACATAATTTTGAATTAATCTAGTTTAAATGCTAGCTTTTATATTAAATTCAAACTTGTTTTAAATTTAATCTAAAATTTAATCTAATGTTTATGTTAATTCAATGAGATTGAATTAATCTAACTTTCACCTAATTTTTGTATTAATTCAAAATTGATTTTTGAATTAATATGGCTTTTAAATAGTCAAACCAATCTAATGTTAAATTCAACTCATATTAAACTTATATGGCTTATTATTAAACTCTCAAAATTAATTTGATTTTTTAAATTAATTTCTTCCAATATCATTCTATCTTTTTTAAAATTTTAGTTCGAATTTTGATTCGAATATGCATTTTTAAGATTCCTACATGCATGTTAATTATGTTTTATGTTGGCTATTAGTATGGAACAAAATATATGCATGAATAATTACACCTTAAATCTTGATTTCTTGAATTGTTGGTAACATAGAAATGTACCACACTTATAAATATTTAGTACGCCCTTAAGTAATATATGGCAATTTTGAAAGTGATAAGATTTTTCATAGTAATTGAATTGCGTTAACTAGGGAAAAAATAACTGTGATAATTTTGTAAGGTTACTTGACCAAAATTTGTAACCTTAAAGTAACCTAAGTAAAAAGCATCTATGTTTAGAATTAAATAGGATGGACATTAATAAATAGATAAAAAGGAATAGAAAAAAATATAAAGGTGTAAGTGCATGAAAGAGTGTTTGACTAAATTTAAGATCATTAAATGCTTATTAAATACCTTTTGTGAGCACATTCATGTGAATAATGCATAATACTTTTGAAGAAGATTTGAGGGCTCATTTTCCTTAAATAGAAATTGAATTATAATCATCTTTGCATGAATAATTGATGGGCTATTTATCATTCAAGAAAATTCATAAAGCTCATTATTACTTATGCTTTATATGATTAGAGCAATTGATTGATAAGATCATATTTAATAATTCTGTTATAAAATGATGAAAGCAAGGACATTATTTTATGGCCAAAACTACATAGATAAGGTTACTAAATATAACATGATAAATAATTGAATTTGCATGACATAATTATTGTTGACTGCATAAAGATGTATTCATGAACATTCTTGTGGTTGACGTATATGAGGGATAAAAATGTATGAATTAAAAGTGGATTAGATTATACATATGGTTTGATTGAAAGTGGATATGATTTTTATCATACCCACATACATAGCATCCTTGTGTGCATGCATTTTATGCATACATTATAGTGAATGATTGATTACTATATAAAATGCATGAATGAGATATGATGCATGAATGTTTTAATATGATGAATGTGATATAAAGTGTCTTATAGATAAATAAAATTCCATATGATATATAATTAATAAAGAAAGAAATGAAAATAAAGTGAAAAGATTATTAAATAAGTGAACATGCACTAAAGATACAAATTTAGCATGCTTTAACATGTGTAAAATATGTGAATGTAAGTTTAAGTGAAGTTAGAAATAAGTGTATATTAAATGGTAAGTTAAGACATAAATGACATTTCATGAAAAGATAAGGTTATTATTGAAAACCTTGTTATGTGTAGCTTATGTCCATATTATCATGATGCATGGTATGTATAATTCTTATGTAATTCTAATGTACATATGATGTAAAAATGATTATAAAAGAAAAGGAATTAAATTAGTATAAGTAAAAAAATATTAACTTGTCATGTGTCATTACATGATTGGTTCCTTCCATGATATAGTCAAATATTATTTAAATTAGAAATTCAAGTTAGTTTTTCATTCCTTCTCCATTCTATTTTGACTTCTTCTTCTTCTCTTTTTTCTCTTTGCATTAAGGAAAAACAACATTTCAAGGTAAAATCATATGTAGAATTCAGTTTTTATGCTTCTTTTGAGTTCTATATGCTCTATGCATGTCTTCTTATTCTTCTTCTTTTATGCTCTCTTGCTTATTTAATGAATAAGTGAGTTGATGAAGGGTTGGTGATGATTGTATGTAAATGGAAGAATTTTGATTGAATGATAAAGGATAATGAAAGTTAAGTTATTGAATTTGATGTTATGTTATAACTAAATAAATTTTTATTATGGTATGTGAAATTTATGTTAAACCCTAATTTATATCAGTTGAATATGTCACTTTAGTTGTTGTTAGAAGTATGAGAATGGTGTTTAGAGGTGTTGAGAAGGTTTGGTATGCTAAAACATTGATAGAAAGATGATAGAATGTGATTGTAACTTGAATCCATGCTACTACCTAATTTGAATCTTTTTGGTTTTTCATTATTTTATAAGGAAAAATTGTGTAATCTTTGAGTTCTTGTGAAAACATGATTGAATAATGTGTTTAGATGATTAAATGGGGTTTGGTTGCATGCAAAGGTAAATTATAGCATGAATATACCATAATGGTCATTAAGAAGGCAGCAAAGCATATCATTTAGGTATGCTGCATGTGTATTACCTTAAAGTGTAGATATGTATTTTGTATACTGGATAATTGGACCTCAGTTTATGTTTAACATGTATATATATTTCTGCATTTAGTATGACATGATTTCAATGCAATTTGGAAGTCAAGATTAAGATATGCATGAAGAAACTCATAAGGTAGCATGTAGACTATATTATGCAAGTTGTGTAAATTTTATGTATTGTGAGAGATATGAATATATATTTGTAACTTGGATATATCAATTATAGATATGACTTAGGACAACATGTTCATCCATTAAAAGTGACTACAATACTAAGTTATCATAAAGGAAAAATTATATAAGTTAGTGGTATACTTAAAATGGGCATTTTAGTGTAGCATATGAAATAAGTCATCTTATGTGAGCTGTTTGCATACCAATTGCCATGTAAGACTTAAGATATACATATTCCCTATTCCATAAGAGGTAAAAAGGTAAGTTATCCAAGTTCATGCATGTTGATTACAAGTTTCATGCAAGTATGACTTAAGTTGTGCAAATACTACAATTTTAGCAACTCTATAAAGGCTTGCGGATTTTCATCATTGGCAACCTAAATAAATGAAATAAATTAAATGATATAGCTTGAATTAAACCTTGATGAATCTATTTTATGATGGTATATGGTATGTTTATGTTAAAGGTCAAGAACATTACTTAAAAATTAATTTAGTCTTAATATTCGCAAAAATTATCATGCCCAGCCCATACCTGGAGTAACATGCTCCCGTAGTATACACAACGACCTCCCGTACGGAGAACCGCCACGCATACTACAAGGGATACGTAATGCATATACATAAATGTTGTATGGGGACCATACATATAATGGTGGTACAAAGGTCGTAGCGTACTAATATAAAACAAAACTTGGATGTCTTAACATACATTCAATTGAATGAATAAGCCATATATATAGAGATATAGATTCTTATCACATAATCATAACATATAAACAACATACAGTCAAGCCACATGTCAATCTGGCACATTCACATATAAATGCAATGGCATGTCATGTATCCTCTCCTTGTATTTCCCTCATTCCTCTCCATACTCTCATACTCCTTTATTTTCCACTTCATTTAGCACAATGCTCTACCATGTTGGGTCCCTGTATGTACCGGTACTCAACTCTCAAAGGAGGGCATTTACTATCCGGATCTTTAAACCCCTTTATCTTTTAAACTGTATATCTCGAGACTCAACTCCTGTAGGAGGGCACTGTAAAATATACGATTCCATTATGGAACCCTTTAGTATATGATCCCTCATGTCACACTCATGCTAACATACAAGGTTATAATGTAACATACCACACAAGGAATACTTTTCGAGCCAACATCAAGCTTATACTAGAAACAAGCATAAACATACGGGAATTTAATCCCCAAGTATCATTCCCTAGGCCTTACTTGGCCTTGTGGCAAAAAAAGAAAGCAAGTAAGACACTTAACACATACTAGCACAAACCTGGAATAAGCTATTTCTAGCACTTAATCCATAGACTACAAGCTAAACTCACTTCTTCGAGCTCTTACACTGTAAAAATATCGAAGGAAACTAAATTTTACTGTTATATTAAGTGTAAAAGGGTTTAGAGGAGTTTAGAAAAGGAAAAGTCAAAGAAAAGTCCAAGTTTATCCTTTTAAAAAGTCACTTTTAAGTCGCGTACGACCATACCAAACTTCATACATCCATACCAAATTAAAAGTCCTGATGCCCTGTTTCCTGTGAGCAGTGGTACGAAGAAGCGACTTTCCTGATAAACTAATTTTCATGCGAGCAATGGTATGACTATACAGTCTATTGGTATGCCTGTACCGTCTTCAGGAACTCCAAACCCCTCATCCTTCACACTTGGTATGCCCGTACAGAATCCGTACGTCCGTACCACCACCTAAAGCTCCAAGGTAGGTGCTATACACAGCCTTACTCACTTGATACCTGCTTAAAACAGTTCTAAACCAAGCCTATACATAGAGAATAGCTGCCCCTCATCCAACCGAGAAGTCACACTTCCCAATAAGGCAACAACACCACAAGCACAATCACAATCAATATACACAATACATGCAAACATACATATATCAATCATCAGCAATAAAACATCGTATAGCAAAACACGTGCACATACATACCCCCATAGGTCTACCAGACACGTCACTGACGTGGGTATGATAACTCTCTCCCCCTAAAAAGGAATTTCATCCTAAAATTAGGATATGACTTACCAGAAAACAATTGAGGATATTGTTCTCTTATTATGGATTCCCGTTCTCGAGTAGCATCTTGACCCGTGTGGTGGTTCCATAATAACTTAACCAAAGGTATCTACTTGTTCCTTAATTACTTAACCTCCCGGGCTAAAATCTGTATTGGCTCCTCTTTGTAAGATCAGTCGGGTTGAATCTCAATGGACTTCACTAGAAGCATGTGTGTAGGATCCGATCTGTACCTCATTCACATAGAAACATGAAACACGTTATGAATCTGGTCCAAATCCGGTGGTAACGCTAACTTTTAAGCCAACGATCCCACTCGTTCATGTACCTCATATGGGCCAATGAAATGAGGACTCAACTTACCCTTTTGATCGAATCTCGTAATCTTCTTCCATGGAGATACTTTCAGGAATACCTTATCCCCAACATCATACTCAATATCATGCCTCTTTAAGTCTATATACGACTTATGCCTGTCTAAAGCGGCTTTCAACCTAGATCTAATCAACTTCACCTGTTCCTCGGCCTGCTGAGTAAGCTCAGGCCCCATTAGCTTCTGCTCCCCAACTTCATCCCAATGTAAAGGCATCCTACACTTTCAACCATACAACGCTTCATAAGGAGCCATCTGTATACTGGACTGGTAGCTATTATTATATGCAAACTCGATCAACGGCAAGTACTGATCCCAGCTACCTTCCCACTCGAGAACACAAGCACGTAGCATATCCTCCAAAATCTGAATCACCCTCTCCAATTGACCATCAGTTCGGGGATGAAAAGCTGTACTAAAATGTACTTTCGAGCCTAAAGCTCTCTGAAAAGCTCCCCAAAATTGAGACGTAAATCGTGGGTCTCTATCCAACATAATAGACGATGGAATCCTATGTAACTGGACAATCTCCTTCATATACAATTCTGCCAATCTCTTTAGTCCATAATCTATTTGAACAGAAATGAAATAAGTATTCTTAGTCAACCGATCTATAATAACCCAAACTGCATCATGCTTGGCTGGTGTCAACGGTAACCCGGTGACAAAATCCATCGTGATCCAATCCAATTTCCATTCCGGTATCGGCAACGAACTAAGTAATCCTGCGGGTACTTGATGTTCTGCTTTTACCCATTGATAAATCAAGCACTTAGCTACAAAATCTGCAACATCCTTCTTCATACCAATCCATCAATAGTACTATCTCAAATCCCGGCACATCTTCGTACCACCAGGATGACAAGTATACATCAAACTATGAGCCTCTCCTAAAATCTGTCTCTTCAATTTGGTATTCGTAAAAATATACAATCGTGTACCATGCTACAAATTCCCATCCTCATCCATGGTAAAGAGGGCCATCTTACCTGTCTGTGCCTTCTATAACTGTTTCTGGTATTCCATATCATCGGTTGCACTTTGTTGTATCTGATCTGTCATCATTGGCTTCACTTTCATTTGTAACTTTGCCAGAATATAGTCAGACTGCATCGTCAACGTAGCATCCAACTGCCACATCTCATAAACCAGCATCAATGAGGATTGCTTCAATCCAGCAAACATCTTATGACTCAATGCATCGACAACTGAATTAGCTTTCCCTGTGTGATAATCAATCACATAATCATAATCCTTAATAAGCTCAATCCAGCGTCTCTGCCTTAAGTTCAACTCCTTCTGCGTACCCAGATACTTCAGACTCTTATGATCTATGTACATATAACAAAGCTCACCATAGAAATAATGTCACTAGATCTTAAGTGCAAAGACAATCGCTGCTAACTCCAAACGTGCATGGGATAATTCCTCTCATGCTGTTTCAATTACCTCAAAGCATAGGCAATCACCTTTCAATCCTGCATAAGAACACATCCCAGTCCATTCAACGATGCATCACTATAAATCACATACGCTTGACCCTGAGTGGGTAGCGTAAGAACTGGAGCCTGCATCAAAGGCTCCTTCAATTGCTCAAAACTCCTCAGGCATTCCTCCGACCAGGTAAAAAGAACATCCTTTCGTAACAATGTCATCAAGAGCAAAGCAATCATCAAGAATCCCTTAACAAACCTTTGATAATACCCAACTAGTCCCAAGAAACTTTGAACTTTTCTAACATTCCTGGGATTCTGCCAGTTCAACATAGCTTCCACCTTACTTAGGTCTACTCTGACTCCCTCTGCATAGATCATATGCCCCAAGAACGATTCCTGTATAACTGTTTCTCCCTCAACCGTTCCAACACCAACCTCAAATGGTGGTTGTGATCCTTGCGTGTCTTGGAATACACCAGAATATCATCATTGAACACGATAATAAACTGGTCCACATAATCAGTAAACGTTGTGTTTATCAATGCCATAAATGCTGCAGGTGCATTCATCAATCCAAACGGCATCACTAGCAACTCATAATGTCTGTATTGAGTCCTTAACGCCGTCTTCGCTATGCTACCTTCTTTCACTCGCAGTTGATGGTAGCCCGATCTCAGGTCAATCTTAGAAAACACTGACGCACCCTTAAGCTGATCAAATAAATCATCAATTCACAGCAACAAATATTGATTCTTAGTTATCACCTTGTTCAACTGTCTATAGTCTATACACATTCGTATAGAACCATCCTTCTTCTTCATAAACAGCACAGGTGCACCCCACGGTGAAACACTCGGGCGGATAAAACCCTTATCTAGCAACTCCTGTAGTTGCACCTTCAACTCCTTCAACTTAGTAGGTGCCATATGGTAAGGTGTCATAGAAATAGGTTCTGTACCCAGTAACACCTCAATCTCAAACTCCACTTCCCTCTCTGGCGGTAACTCTGGTAATTCCTCTATGAACACGTCGGGGAAGTCACACTGTCAGAATCTCAGCCAACAGCACTACCTTCTGTCTCCTATCCACCACATGTGCTAGTATTGCCTCACAACCCTATAACTGCCACTTCTGCGTGATTATAGTTGTTATAAACCTCGCTGTCATTGACAGCACACTACCATTAATCAAAATGGCCTCCTGTTCAAGATGCTAAAGAGTCACTGTCTTCTGCTAACAGTCCATCACTGCACTATATCTCACTAACCAATCCATTCCTAGTATAATATCATACTCTCGGAATGGCATCTCCACAAGGTCAGACAAGAAACTCACACCCTGAATAATCAAAAGACAACACCTATACACTCTGTCAACTACCACATCTCTACCTAGTGGACTAGAAACCACTATCCCATAATCTAACCCCTCACTCAAAATCTTAAGCAACTGAGCAAACCCAGCATCGATATAGGAATGGGAAGAACTCGGATCAAATAACACCAAAGCATCATGATTAGAGATGAGAACATTACCGATAACCATATTCCTACTGGTCCTCGTGACACACCATGTTATACACCCTGGCAGGAGCCCCAACTACCTGGTTCACGAACCCCTGACTGGTGCCACATCCTCCTCCATCTTGGCCTCTCCCTTGGCCTCTACATCTCTTGAAACTCTCAGAGCCTGTAGAGCTAAGTCTTAGTTGCTACGAATGAGCCTCTCCTTTGGCCATAGTACGCACTAGTCCACCATACCGATCAGAACACTCCCAGACATAGTGACTAGTACCCCCACATCTAAAACATAGATTACTGCCTACCCGACAAACGCCATAATGAGTCCGAATGTAAGTACGACAAAGATACGGTTTGGCACCTGCACTACCATTGTATGAAGTAGATCTCCCACTCTGCTCTTATTGGGGTGCTATTGGTTTCACATCAGTTTATCTAGGGGGAAAAGAACTCTGGAATTTACCCCGCTTTGATGAACTTTAAAAAAAACTCGGCACTTTGTACGGCCTCCTCACCAACTCTTATCGAGCATTATCCTCTTGCATCGTACGTTCAAGGTCCAATACATTAGCTATCAGAGCAGTAAAATATCATACTGAAAATCCTGAACAAATGCTCTAATTCAAGGACTCAGACCCTGCTCAAATCTCTTGCATCTCTCTCGGCCAAACGTCAGAATATGGGTTGCATAATAAGCCAACTGAGTAAACTCATTCTCGTAATTGGCCATCAACATATCCCCTTGCTTTAGACTGAGGAACTCTTGCAACTTCTAGTTAGTATAGGCCGATGGCACATACTTTTATCGAAACTCTCTCTGAAGGTCCTCCTAAGTCAGTACTGGAGGGTCAGCCAGACTCTATGGAATCATCTTCCACCACTCATACACGTCCTCTTATAACAGTGACATGGCATACTCAAACTTTGCCATCTCAAGACACTTCAACTAATATAACACCCTCTGTGTCCGCTCTAGCCACATCTCGGCCACATACGGATCAGTGGTCCTGATAAAATCAGTGGCTCCGTATGACCTCAGCTTAGTGAAATCCAACTTGTACTCCTCTCTCCGCTCTACTGGAGGTGGGGCCAGAACTACAGGCATAGCCTCACCCTGCGTCTGAAGGAAATGCAAGAACTGGGCAAATTGAGTCGCCATCGGATCAACAGTCGAGGCCTCAGCCTACCTACCCACATGATCACCTATCCTTGAGGAACTCTCTTGGGGATTAAAGTTACCCCAACCTTCCTTACCAACGTTAATCTCTCTATCAGACATCAAACCCAATCTGTAACACATAAACAAGTCAGCAGTGGTAAGGACAAGCAACACTCCTCTACCATAGCTTATTAATCATAAGTAGTAGTCCTAGAACCAAACAAGTACACATCAAGCTAAACCATAGCTCTGATACTACTTAAACATGTCACGCCCAGCCTATACCTAGAGTAACATGCTCCTGTAGTATACGCAATGACCTCCCATATAGAGAACCGCCATGCATATTACAAGGGATACGTAATGTATATACATAAATGTCATATAGGGACCATACGTATAATGGTGATGCAAAGGTTGCAGCGTACTAATATAAAATAAAACCTGGATGTCTTAACATACATTCAATTGAATGAATAAGCCATATATATAGAGATATAGATTCATCATTATACAAAGAGTTCCAGATAACTGCAATGTCCCTAACCAAGATTACCACCAAAATACAAATATTTACTGCCTCTATGATTTGTATAAGCTACAAAAGAAACAGGCTAAACAAAAAGGAGCACGCTCAGCTGTCCCAAGACCACCTCGAGAATAGGAATTTTTGACGACTCCGCCTCCCATCTGACACAAGCAATCACCTCTCATAGCCCTCAACTATAGGCTCAGAACCTGTATTCATCAATTGATAGATGCTAAGTCAAAGACTCAGTGGTGCTAATATCACACGATCATAACATATAAACAATATACAGTCAAGCCACATGTCAATCTGGCACATTCATATATAAATGCCATGGCATGTCATGTATCCTCTCCTTGTATTTCCCTCATTCATCTCCATACTCCCACACTCCTTTGTTTTCCCCTTCATTATGCACCATGCTGGGTCCCTGTATGTATTGGTACTCAACTTCCAAATGAGGGCATTTACTATCTGGGCCTTTAAACCCCTTTGTCTTTTAAACTGTATGTCTTGAGACTCAACTCCCATAGGAAGGCACTATAAAATATATGATTCCATTATGGAACCTTATAGTATATGACCCAACATGTCTTTTTCCTATTATCTCTCGCTCTCTTTCTTTTATTCATGATCCCTCATGTCATACTCATGCCAACATACAAGGTTATAATGTAACATACCACACAAGGAATACTTTTCAAGCAAACATCAAGCTTATATTAGAAACAAGCATAAACATACGGGAATTTAATCCCCAAGTATCATTCCCTAGGCCTTACTTGGCCTTGTGGCAAAAAAGGAAGCAAGTAAGACACTTAACACAAACTAGAATAAACCAGTACAAACCTGGAATAAGCTATTTCTAACACTTAATCCGTAGACTACTAGCTAAACTCACTTCTTCAAGCTCTCACATCGTAAAAATATCGAAGGAAACTAAATTCTACAATTTTATTAAGTGTAGAAGGGTTTAAAAGAGTTTAGAAGAGTTTAGAAAAGGAAAAGTCAAAGAAGGTCCAAGTTTATTCTTTTAAACAGTCACTTTTAAGTCACGTACGGCCATACCAAACTTCGTACACCCGTACCAAATTAAAAGTCCTGATGCGCTGTTTCTTGCTAGCAGTGGTACGCCCATACCCACATTTGGTACGCCCGTACCACCCCAAACTTTCTGACAAACCAATTTTCCTACGAGCAATGGTATGGTTGTACAGTCTATTGGTATGCCTGTACCATCTTCAGGAACTCCAAACCCCTCATCCGTTGTCCCGGTGATCATTTGATGATCTAGGACTTTTTGTAATCTAGCACAAACCTGGTACATCTTTTCCTTTGTTAATATCCCTCGGTGACACGTGAATATTTTCCATCGATTTACCTATTTCACAACCAATATTAATCTTTTATTAGAATTTTAGTTTATTATATTATTATAATTATCATTACTTATATTTCTAAAATAAATCAATAACGGTTATAAATCATCTCCAACATAACTTATTTACTTCATAAATCATTCTATTTTATTTATTCCACCATTGATATAACTTCCTCATTTTCATAAATATACTTTAAAATTAAAAACACCCAATTTTGTAATTGATCAAAAAAAACCTTACGCTATACTTTACCTTTCTATATAATAAAATACCCATATAAAAACAATTATCTTTTAAAAGCGTTTTTTTAAATAACTCATTAATTATTTAACGTACATTCTAATATGTCGTAAATAAAGAATTACATAATTATCTAAACTTATTTCTAAAATTTGTTCCATAAATTCACTTTTACCATTCTT